>CM022954.1:16569147-16874557 GCA_012931725.1 Litsea cubeba | reverse complement strand
AAAGAAAGAAACAAAGGAGAACCCAATACCCAAAAGTTGAAACAAAAACGGGGGGAAAAAAGAAACTCATAATCTATGAAAACCATACAAATACAAACTATAAAATATTGCAAACCTATAAGAAAATTTTAAAAATTATGATTCTTTTGTATAAATTATATTAAAATATTGACATAATTAAAATTTCTCAAATAAAAAATGATGAACTCAAAAGTAAATGAATTATAAATAGGTTTACCTCTCAAATTGAAATGTTTGATAATTGCACAAATTGTCTCAAGATGCTCATATTTTAAAATGGGTTGACCACTGGTCTAAACTAAGCATGCAAATGAGACCTGAGATGGTACTAAAAAGAAACACAAAGAAATAAAAGAAATATTGAACTTGCTATAATCAAATACAATGAACTCAAAAGTAAATGAATAGAAAAAAATGAAAGTTCTCTTGTTGACATAGAGAAATGGAATTATATTGGCGAAAGTAGAAAATGATGATCATAAGAATGACCTTAATTCTTTATTTAGATGGACCAATATTATTGGAGATTCTTTTTACCATTAGTTCTGCATTCTTAAAAAATGTGTACAATCAAAATCAATGAATAAAAAAGAAACCTGACAACCCATAATTGATAGTAGATTAAATAAAAAAGACTAAGAATTAAATAAACCAGACAACCCAGAACTCAGCATTTCACATTCTAAAAAAAAAAAAAATTTCATATAGTCAAAGCAAACAAAAATACTTAAAATTCCTTAGAGTAGTGGCACTTGTACACTGGGACCCATTAACACTCAAATGCTATTGCCTTCATAGAAATAGAATGACATTGGGAGTTTCTTAATAGACAAAATGCATGATGGAGAGTCCTCCAAATCACAGAAAAAAAAAAGAATTATTGAGAAAACTCTAGTATTTTATATCAGATAATCAATTTGACCATGGAAATAACCCAAATTGAGGTGAAAATTGGGGATATCCCATAAATAGAAAGGATGTTTGTCTTAATGATTGTGATTTTTATTAAATGGGGTCTATTGCAGTGTTCCCCTCCTTTTACATCACGATTTATAAAAGTTAAAGCCACACAAAAATATAGTTGCTTTTATAAATACCTTGTAGATAAATTCCAATTCCCGGTCAATTTTCCAAAGTGGGGTTGTGTCTAGAGATGTCAAGTGGGCCGTGCCGGCCCGGCTCGGCACTGCCCGGCCCGCTAGTCAACGGGCCGTGGCACGGCACGGCCCGGTCAACGGCACGGCCCATGACGCGGGCCGTGCTGGGCCGAGCCGCGCAGGCCCGCTGGCCCGTTAGGCATGGCCCGCCAGGCCCGCCAGCCCCTGTGGCCCGCCAGGCCCGCCATGATCGGCCCGCCTGGCCCGCCTGGCCCGCCAAAAAAATTATTTTTTTTATATATTTTTTTAAATTTATAAAAATCTAATTCCCAGCCAACTAACAACCCTAGGCATTTTCTAATAAAAAAAACACTTACATAACTTGGTAAGGTAGGACTTTAGTGTAAATTAGTCACACTAATAAAGAGGGGCAATGTGTTTTTGGGGAGAAGTAATAAGGGGAATGTTTTGGTGTGACACACTTACCTTTACTAAATTTGCCCCGGCCCCTTGCCTTCAATAATTTTATTTTCTTCAGAGATATTTGAGAATCTCAATGAAATTCCCTACTTGCATTCATCTATATTCAAGAACCCCTGAGCATTTGAGAAGTTGAGATTCTTTATAGGTTGGAAAGCTCAGGATTAAACACAAGAATATGTTCATAATTCAGTCATTTATGTTCAATATAATCTCGTCACATGTACCTATAACTCCACTCTCGATCACATCACATGAAGCCATATATTTACATTGATATGAACACTAGGAAAAAGAAGTAAAAAATATGTAACCATGATAAAGATAATGAGAATTATTGACTAAGACTAAAAACCCATAACTAAAAAATAAAGAAATTGATGCAAATCTAAATAAAATGAAGTCCAAGGTTGTGGTTTCATGGTGGGTCATTTGGAAGACTTGAGATGATTATTGATAAAAGTAGAAATATTTAACCGCGCTAAGTTCTTGTTTAAAGTATGATAATTCAGCCAAAAAATAGGAAATTGAGTTTGCCATCTCAATTGAATATCCTCAACCATGGCATTTCAATTTGGCTGAAAAATGAGTAGAAAAAAAGGACATGATATGTGTTTTTTTATATTCAGGTTGTTTGAATGAAAGAGTAAAAAGTTTGGATAAAAAAGGTGTTAGCTTCTCATCATCATCTAAAGTGGTTAAGTTCTCATCCTAATGTAACTAATAGTTTAATATTCATGGTTAGGTTCACATCCTCATCTAACTAGTTTTACTATTGTTTGAATACATATTAGTATACCTTTCACAACCATTAGGTTGTGAGATCGAGTTCATCCAAACACATTTATTTGTAAAAAATCTATACAAATTACGCAGGTCGGGCTAACCTAACCCGCCTATAACTCTATTAGAAAAAAAAAAGGCACGCCTGGCCCACGGGCCGGCCCGGCACGGCCCGCCCCACTGTGGGCCGTGCCACTTAGGGGCCGTGCCGTGCCAGGGGTTTTCCCTGGCGGGCCGTGCCGGCCCGGCCCGTGGCACGGGCGGGCTCAGTTTGGGGCCCGGCACGGCCCGTTTGACATGCCTAGTTGTATCCCTTCCTCATTAACTAATTTTAAGTTTGTGTTGATAACTATTAGCACATATCATGATTAATTTTTACCACGTCATTAAAAATACACATGTCGGGTCTAATGCGTGCTAGACGGGTTAGCCGGACCCGAGACTTAATGGGTGCGGGTTGCAGGTAGGTTTGCAATTCAGTTTCAGATGCGGGTCGGTCACATGTTGATAGTCCAAAAAGTGTGTTCTGCCTCTAACTCGACCCGACCCGTTTGCTACGATCAAACTAAATTAAATTGGATGAGTTAAAATCAATTAAATCGAATTGGAACTGATTTCAATTTGAAACCAGTCCGCTTGATATATAAGAATAGAAATTTTCAATTACAAATCCATACAGTCGTGTAAATGGTATTCTACTATTCTTGGATGGGGCACATTGGATTCCAAGCCCTTGGTCAAATAAATGACGATTCCCCAAATCTTCCAGTCCGGATTCTCATAACACCTCTCTCTCACTAAATGCATTTGCACAAAATCTAGAATCTCACGATCTAAAATTGTGTGATCGACACAATTAGAACTTCAAAAGTGGGGCTCACCATTTCAAAATCAGTATGTACCTAAATTTTATTCTAATGGGAGTTAGACCCATCTTACCATTGAGCATAGATAAAATGCAGGGGCCATGCCCAAACCCAATATATGGGACCCGCAAAAAAATTAAGGGTCCCACTTTATACAGGCGCGGATGGAGTTAGTCAAACAGTCAACAAACTCAACAAATTGGGGGCAATTTCGTCATGTAGTTTTTCACCCAACTCAATCCGCCGGCTGCTGCTGCTGCAGCTACAGCTGAATTCTTCTCACTCGTAATAAAAGCTTACAACTCAACAAAACCGTAAAAGCGTGAGGTCGGCGACTGGCGTCACACTCCATGCATACCATTTTAGCGCATTCTTTGTACGCTTCTGGCTCACGCTCTTGCGTTTTCTTTGCTTTCTCTACTGTCCACTGCATGTACGTCCTCATCTCCGCTTCCTATTTCCTTCTCCATCCTTGTCACCTTCTCATTCACTTCCAACTGAAAAAGATTCTCCTCAACCTTAAAATCCTACCTATCTCTGTCACTATAAATCTCAATTAACAACATCCCAACAGCAGCGGAAGAAGCAGAAGAGAATGGGCTGCGGAGGCTCAAAGCTCGAGACCCTCGAACCGGTCGCTCTCTGCAAAGATCGATCGATTCTTCTCGAATCCGTCATTCGCCATCGATACACGCTCTCCAACGCTCATTTCTCTTATCTTCGCTCTCTTGCTTCTGTTGGCATCGCTCTTCAGCGATTCTTCGAAAACATCCCTCCTCCTCTTTCTTCTTCTTATCTTCCCAACCAGAACCAACACAAGTCAGATTCTGTTTCGCATCCTGAAATCCCGTCCTCTGATTCCCATTCCAAATCGCATATGCAATTGAACTACGATTCGGATTCTGTTTCGGAGATCTCGACTCCGGTACATGAACACGTTCATGGACGAGGCAACGATCGTGGAGAAACCCTTGACCAGAACCCGGGCATGAACTACATGCACACCCGGCCCGCCGAGCCTTCCGTTGTCTACCAGCAGCACAGTTCCGAAACAGTCCGGGTCGAGGAGGACCCGTCGTTGTCTGGTTATGGTTTTGCGTATCCGAACCCTAACTCTTACTCGTATCCGTATTCTTATCAGTATGCGTATTCGAATCAGTACTCGTATCCGTATGTGTATTCGAATTACGGCGTTGGATATGGTGGTAACTATGGTTATTCGTTTCAGCCGCAGTTAGATCAGTCTTCTTATATGCCGCCTCCCTGTCTGGCGGCGGCGGCGCCGCCGCCGGATCTTTCGACGTCGAGGGCGGCTCCGCCACAGTCTCCGCCGCCGGCGGAGGCGTCGTGGGATTTTTTGAATCCTTTCTATGAGAACCAGAGTTACTATCGGGCATACACTCCAAGCCGCGATTCAGAGGAGTTGAGGGAAGAGGAAGGGATTCCTGATTTGGAAGAAGTGGTGGAATATGACGAGATCGAGCAGGAAAAAGTGACAGATGTGGAGGAAGATGATGAAATCGAGCAGGAAGAAGTTAAAGAAGTGGAGGAAGAGAAGAAAACTGTTGTGAATGGCCGCGCTGGGGGCGGAGAAAGATTTGGAGAAGGCGGCGGATAAATCTGATGCGGAGATTGTGGTGGAAGAGTCTGAGGGTGATGTGAATTTGGTGGAGGAGGATGAGAATGTGGTGGTTGAGGATGAGAATCGCCCTGACGGTGGTGGTGTTGGTGCTGCTGTGATGAATGCTCAACTTGAAGTTTCAGATGTTTTGAGAGAGATTAAGGCACAATTCTATATTGCTTCAGAATCTGGCAATGAGGTATCGAAGTTGCTTGAAGTGGGCAAGGTTCCTTATCGTGGGAGAAATGCAGTCTATAAAGGTAACAGCTTTCCTTGTTGTTTCCTTGCTTCCTCTGGTTCTTTGTTGTCGGTAACTTTCGATGAATGTCCCTCAACAAGCTTTCAACAGTGAAATTTTTAATCCTCAGCCAATAGCCTTGATGACATTTAGGGCCCATTGTTTGATTTTATTTTTTTTCCCTTTTTGATGGTATGGAATTCCTTGTAGTTTTGTAAACAATACTATTCTATTCTATGAAGGGTTGAAAGTGGAGGATTAAAGGTGATGATCATCAACTATTCCTCCCATTGATAAGAAATGATTAATGACCATCACTTAATAGAATAAATGTAACGCCCCACTCTATATCGATGTATGATATTATCCGCTTTGACCCACTCGCCTCACGGTTTGGTTTCTGATAGACATCAACCCATCAAAAGGCCTCATGCAAAGGTAAGGGTATAAGCTCTACATGTAATTCGAGTCAATGTGAGACTCCGGGGCGTCACAATAAATCTCAGGAAAGTGATGGTCCCACTCCATTAAACTTGTCTGCTTTTATCCTTTCACTCCTTACATAAATCTGCCCTGCCTCAAATGTAAAGAAAAGTATCTTGCCTGTTTCAGCTGAATACTTTACTCTTTATTGGGGACCCCATGAACTATTCCCTTTTGGAGAATGGATAAATTCTACTTTGTGATGTCACCTTGGAATTACCTTAGATAATTTCTTTTTCTCCTGTTTTACTTGGTTAGAATGAGGTGGGGCTTCCCTGCTCAGGCAAATGGAACTGGGAAGTTGGAATTCTGGGAATGGATTTGCTGTATAATTTGAATTTTTAGTGAATTTCTTTGCTGCAGTGTCTTCCAAGACATTGGATGTGGTTGCTCCTCCTTTCTCAGTTGTTTCTTCACAACCATCTAGTTCTAGAAGCACAAAATCAACATCATCTGCTGAAAAGAACTTTAACGTTGATGAGTATATAAAGGTGAACTCAAGGAATCTTTCTTCTACATTGGAAAAGCTATACATCTGGGAGAAGAAACTTCATGAGCAAGTCAAGGTATGCACTATTAGTGTTGGATTGCAAATTGCTGATGTGTACGACTTTCCAACCACTTTCTGAACCTTTGATTGATTGTTGCATGACTTTAGCCTGGAACTGTGATCTAAGTTTGCCTCAACTGACTTCTGTCATCCGACTAACCTTGCCTTTTGCTTGATATTTCTGGACTCAGAAAAGAGCCTGCTTTCACTCCATTTTGTTGGGTGACTCTCACACGCGAGTCCAGATCCTGTGAGGCTATACCCCACGGTGACCATGAGTGGACCTATCATGATCCGCCACATCACCGCGGGCAGCCTGCCATGCATGTGGGGCTGCTGCCCATGCCCGGGCAGGAGCTCCCACTGTGACGTGGCGGACCATGAGATCACCATGGGAAAAAGAATCAGATGATCTCGATTACTCACACAGAGATGCCTAGTACTAATTTCCCCCACTGCTCAAAAGCATAATGCATGGCCTGAGAAGCCCAGTGCTAGTCTGCAATCCTTCCCTCTTATGCCTTAATTCAGAGATGTATCTCCATCCTCTTCTGCATCTCCTAGCAGATTAGAAACTCCCACATCATCATGAGAAAACTGGGAGGCTATCCCCCTCCTTGGTCATAGCTGCTGCTCTGTCATCATATGTGGCCCATGATGCACAAAAACTTATTGTGTCATAATGTATCCAATACTTCACTTCTTACGTTTAATTCCCTTGTCCCTGCCGTATTCGTACGGTAACCCTGTCGTATCTGTGCCATATCTGGGCACCATAGTCTGTGGCATCAAGACATCAAAGACACCTTCTCCCTTTCCTTCTTTTCTATATTCACCTGAGATTTCCTCCAAACCCTTTTCCACTTTCTGCATGCTCCACACTCTTTCAGCCCATCTGCCTAACCGTGAGGGATCTTCGAACAGCATCTCCTCTCTTATCTCAACTGAAAACTTTTTCCCAAATATATCCAAGTAGATGTAGTCAAGGAAATTTAGCTCCAAGCTTGTGATGACCACAGGGGTTTTATCTAAAGCGTTGACTGCAGTCAAATCTTTTCCCCCTCCCTAACTGGATCCTTAAATCAACAAGTCCGCAGGCTTCACAGAATCCTCTTACAAGAGGTATGGCTCCTTCCCATCTTAACATTTTCCAATAAGCTGGTTGTTAGTTATTATTTTCTTTGATTACCTTCCTGCCTACCATGTATTTAATCTTTGACTCCACTGGGCACCAAAACAAATCAGAAAAGGATCTCCCCTTTGCCTGTGACAGTGTGGTTTATTTTCTATAGAAAATGGGAATCCCCTATGAGATCAACCGGTTGGCTTTGCGCATTCTCTTGCCTGTTATAATTAGTTTATCTAAAACACTTATTCTTCTTCTTCATTTTGACTCTCCTCTTAGACCAACCAAAAGTGGCTAGATTGACTACTTCGTCCTCCCAAGGTACTTCCATGAAGGGCTTCAACGGCTTCTATGGCTATCTTCTTTCCCTAAACCGAACAAAGTTAAAACATCTTCCAATGCCCCTGACTAGACGCGGGATAAATGTGTCCGCTACTATCCTAAAGGAAGAAAATCGGCAGGATATTATCTTTGAACACTGAGATTAGATTCTCGCATTTTGCAATCCTGTTTTCTTCTCTTTCTTGATACACTTGCCTTCCTAATGTTGCTCTCACTGATGGATTTTGGTTCACTTGCCTTCCTTGTTAGTAAGTCCATCGTAGTGTGTACTCTTGACTCTGCGCCGATGCTTTTTACAGTGTGTTTCCCAAGTCTTTGATGAAGGTTAAAAGGGAAGGGAGGGTTCTGGACAGTTGGTTGTAAGTTTCATTATTCTTCTTGTCTCCCAAGTAAGCCTCTGAGAGTTTTTTTCCCTAGTAACATTGTTTCAGAAACCTAGGAATGTTTATCTACGTGTGCCCTTTTGGTTCGCTTGAAAGGACTTCAAAATTTTGCATTGGAATTCCTAGTTGTTTGTGAGTGCCTCCTTCCACACACTATAAGGAGGCGGGAGGTGCGGCTAGTGTTTATTGGTGGTATTTAGGATCTTGAAAGGGAGATTAAACCCCAATTATATTGTTTTCTACCGGTTTTAAAACAAAGGAAAAATGGTGATGACACAAGGAAATAAGATTCATCTTCTAATGCTCATTAATCTGCTCAAATAATTGCATCAAGTATTGATTATTAATTGATTGTAATGCTTTTATTGACACAAATTTTTTGAATGTGCTTCATATGCTCATTCCATATGCTTATTTTCAGTATGTTTAATATTTTTACGGTATTGCTTCTATCAGGCTGAGGAGAAGTTGCGGATCATTTATGATAGGAAGCGCAAGCAACTAAAACATATGGATGAAAGGGGTGTGGAGCCTCACAAACTTGTATCAACTCAAACTTTGTCAGGAAGTTGTCAGATAAATTAAAAATAGCAATTCAGGTTGTTGATTCTATCTCGAGTTCAATAACTAAGCTGAGGGATGAGGAGTTGTGGCTGCAGATTAATGAATTAATTCATGGGTATGGATTCTTAACAATTTTCTGTTTGCACTGGTATTGTTATTTCTTTGTTCAGTTTGAACTATCTGACAAAGCCATGTTGCATCCTTGCTTGATTTGCGTATCTATCCATGTTGCATCCTTGCTTGATCTGAGTACTATAGATTAAGATCTCTCTCTCTCTCTCTCTCTCTCTCTCTCTCTCTCTCTCTCTCTCTAATCGGGGAAGCTGCTTCAATAGCCAGCTTTTCTCTTCTTTTTTTTAAGTGAACACCTGGGTATGAACCATGGCCCCCTTTATCACAATATGCTTTGCCAGTGCACCACGCAGTAGGCTGGTGATTAATATTTTTTTTATTAAAGGTTATCCATAGTGTTATCTAAACCATTGATGCCTGTGTGATTTGTTTCAATATAAAATAGAACTAACATTTGATAGCAAAAAATAGAACTAACATTTAATCAGATGTGAGTTTCTGTGATAGTGACTAATTTTCAGGGTCATTTCTCTATTTTATAGTTTCGCAAGATTAATTTGAATGTTTCAATGTGGCCAACGGCCAACCTGCTTTACTTTTTTCCCTAATATGGAAAATCATCTTGTTTCAATTGCTGAGGTGTGCCTTGATGACTGAAGTAAGCCTGCTTCATGCTGTTCTTGAATGTGGAAATGCCATCTGTGGTGCAGATTGTTTTACTTTATTTATGTTGTTATTTTTATTAATTTGAAGAAAGATATTGGGCTAGAAAAAGTTTAACTATATGCTTGGCCGTAGAATACACAGCTGAAATGAATCCTTAATGTGAGAAAGAATATGGTAGATGGTTTGTGAACGGTACAGAACAACTGTTTATTCTATATGCAGGTTGGGAAAATGATTGCCATTTAGCTCTTTTTCTTTATATCTGGGTGAGCTTCCTGACAGACCCTTTGTAGTTCGGTTCACCTGGTGAAATGAGCCATCTGTCTACCGATGAGGAAGGCCTCTATGGTCATTCCCTGTTTGACATGTGATTAAATTTAGGCATGAGATATACTTAACTATATGGTCTTATTATCCAGAGAGAACTAAACCTTTTTAATATATGCCTAACTAATGCATGTAGTGCAATGACAAACTACAGAGTACTCTTAAAATAATTATAAATACTTAACCCCTCCATGCATAACAAGTGTCCAATCTGAACCTGCCCTGTTTGTTAAATGGGTTGGTTTTTCCAACCCATGTATGCAAATTAATCAAACCAAGCAGACCCGCCTAACCTAACAAAAAAGGACCCAGGACCCGCCCCCAAACCAACAACAACAAATCTCATTTCAGATTAATACAAGAAACTCTACAAGAAAGAATTAAAGTTGCAACAAGCTAGAAGCCAGCTGAGAAGCTTGATGTACATGGGTGCTGGGTAAGAGGTTATGTGGCTTTTTTCTTCCCTGTAACATCCCACATATGCAATGGGGATCAGATTTTGTCACCCCTTCCCCAACTTCCCTCACAAACTCATGGTGAATTAGCCATTAAGATATGAAATCTTGTGTTTTCATGATAAAATTTGCTACTTGAAGCTTGGAAGACAAGTCGAGACACTCAGATATTGCTTGAAAGTTATGTTGGGAAAGATGCCAGTAGATTTCTATATGCCTTTATATGGCACTTTTGTAGCCCCAATACCAAGAAGTTGAACCAGAATGACTTATAGCTTGCAAAAGTAAATTGAGCTAAGGAACCTAATGAGCATGATGGGTTTCTATACTGTGTCCATGGACGATTCGGCCACAACAATTTTTTTTTTTTTTGCTTTTCATGTTATTGATGGAGCCCCTTGTGATATACAATAACCATTATTAGAATGATGATCATTGAAATCAACGCCAAATCTGCATTTGTATAGGCAGTTTGGTACAAGATATGTGTGGATAACAAGAGTGAGCACCTATTGTGTGTACCTATAAGATTTTGAAGCTTTCATTTAACTGCAGCAGTATTGATGCAATTTTTGATAGATGATGTTCAGCCCATGATAAGTCGAAGAGCAGTGGTAATGCTTGGCTAGTTGGCCTAGTATCTGTGAGATGAATAAGCATACCAACAATGTGTTAGGGAGTAGGAGTAGATTACTAGCACCATAAGGAATTGGATCCTTAAAAAATAGGCAACATATCTGTGTTGGTATTCGATACTTCTTTGTGTAAAATTGTGTCCCTGCCCTATCCACGCCCCATCAAGGTCATCATAGCTACCACCACCTGAAGATTCCAGCTTTATATTCGACTCAAATGGATTATCAACTACCTTATCTTAAGTTTTGTGCTATTAGTAACATCTAAAGCTGAAGAAAATCAGATAAAACTATGAACCATAGCTTTGGTACCTCTCCTAACATGGAGCAATCTTTAAACCCTTATGTGGCCCACTCGAATGTATGCCAATGATGGGGAGTAGGGTGATACGAAGGTTTCATTTTGGATTCGATTTTGGGAAAATCCCAGCCCTAGACCCTTTTGTTGCCCACTCAAATGTATGCTAGTCATGGGGGAATAGGGTGATAGAAAGGTTTCATTGTGGATCAGATTTTGGGCAAAAACCAGTCAAATTGGATCGTCCCAACCCTTGATTTAAGGGCCTCAAATTTTAGCTTTTCATTGAGTTGCATTTTTCTTAAGTTTAATCTAATCTTGACATTATGTCCAATGAGTAGCAAATTGAGGCGAGTTTAAATTCATTTCAAAGGAAAAGGAGGGTCGGGTGGCTAGTTTAGTGAGTGTGAAGGGGTTGCATTGGTGATAGGTGATATAATAAGAAAATTTCGCATCTGACGCAAGCCATAAGAGGGTACCTCTTGGAAGAAAGTTTCTTTATATATGTATCTGTGCTCACAATCAGAGCCTTATCCCATCTAATGATAATAATTACAATCCACTACCGAGAGAAAGTTTGGCACCATGTTGAATGCCCGATGTTGAAAGAATTGGCACGTAAACCATAATGTCTCTTTAATTCAAGGTTCTAAACTCGGATTTGGGCAAGTTGCAAGAACACCCTAAAATCCCAAAAAATAGAGAAAATTGAAAAAAAAAAAGGCTTAAAAATCAAAATTGATGTACTATGAATCTAGAATTTTAAGTATTTTGAAAAGGTTAAGTCGCAGTTTGTGGTTGTGCTTGATTTTCGCTCAAACCGTTGAAAAGTATCTCCAATCCTTGAATGCAAAAATCTTCCATAGAATGTGGTTTTTATTATGAAATAAAATTCCTATGAATCTAGAATTTTGATTATTTTGAATGAATTTAAATCATAAGATGTGGTCATGTTGGATTTTCTCCCAAACGGACGAAAAAGTATCTCCAATCCTTGAATGCAAAGATCTTCCACAGACCGTGGTTTTTATTATGAGATATATAGGGGGCTTTTATGTACATTCAAAAAAAAATAGGGACTGTTTTGTAGAAGCCTTTATTTTATCTCGTAACAGTTTTATTCTTTCAATTTCCAGTGCAAAAGGACCCCTTCCAACATCTTCTCACAACAATTAAATGGGGAAAATAGTTTTGGCGCTTTTCCCCATTAGACTCGACCAAAAGGTGACTCGGAGGCTGGCTGTTTTAAACCATGCATAAATTCATGCTCCCATATAGATGTCCCGCACGAACCTACTATGCGAGACATGGAACATACCTGCCATGCAAGACAAGGGCCCCCACCAATCATGGGGGAGGTGGGGGGTCGAAAGATCTAAATTTGACCCACCTGTATGCAAAATTTCAAGTCTGTTAGATACTCTTAAGCCCTAAGCCCTTGATCCATGGCCCTAAAAGTTTAATGGTTTTAGAAGGCATCTTTTTTTTTAGATTTCACTCCAATGGTGAATCCCATTAGGATCGGTATAAAAAACATGGGATCGGACAATCGGTGACATTCAGAGCGGGGTGGTAGTGGGTGACGGGATTGGATGGATCATGGGGCCCCATTTGGGACCCACTAGTTGTCTTGCACAACAGATGTCATGCGATTCATCCACACATGTGCACCAACCATACATATTAATATGGATCTTGTTCTGCTAAGTACCTCTCACGCTATGTGAGAGGTAAGACTTTAAGTCCCATGTGGGACCCACCTGGATGCATACTAATCATATGAGGGCATGTGATGAAAAGGTCTCACTGCGAATACGATTTTGGGTAAAAATAATAATCATTGTCAAATTAAATTTCATGAAACATGTAACTTAAGAAACTGTTGAAATTTAATATGATGATGATTATTATTCAAATTAGTGCCAACTCAGGGTGAGTGCTAATTTATGGGTTGTTACTGAATGTGAGGAAGTTGGATTTGTCGTGAGGTGTCCCACACTGTGGTAAAAAGGTTACCTCTAAAGGTTGCCTCTCATGCAAGTCCGTGAGAGGTACCTCTTAGTAGTGTATATATATAAAATAATGCTCATGTACATGCTTCACTTTGCCATCTTACGGTACAAGCCACCTCGTGGGGTCCACTTGGGAAGATCCAGTGGGGGCAAACCTAGGTATCAAATTTGAAGTCAATCTCATACCTCTAACTCATTCATCTGTAGTCCATAAGTTTAACGGCTTTATATAAAATAATAAAATTGACCCTCGATCAAACGGTTCACTCCATTCGAATCTATCAAAACCCGGTGGGACTCATGTAAATAGGAGGGATGGGTTTGGATGGTCCACTCGAATGGAGTAGTAGGTTGCCCCCGCGAGGTGGCTTGTACCATAAGATGGTGAGGGAAGCTTGTACAAGAGCAGTACTCATATATAAATAAATATATATATATATGGACATTCATGTGCACCCATCCCTCACCATATAGCAAGGGACAAACTTAATGGGGCCCACGTAAGGCCCCACTGATCATGGGACTTGTGGAGGATGGAAAGGATTAGGATGATCAGATAGAGCCCATCCTGATCTCTAGATCGCCACAGCCCCATCCCCAAGCGGCCCCATAGCAAGGTGCGCTTGCGCGGGGGATAATATGGGAAACCCTCAAGTGAGCTCCCTTATATAGATTCACCAACCATCAATGCCTTAACCTCTCCAAATGATATTTATTCTCTTTCATTAATATTCATACATGCATGCACATTTGTCTCTATGTGAGAGAGAGAGAGAGAGAGAGAGAGAGAGAGAGAGAGAGAGGTTCATTCTGTCATATCTACTAAGATGATGATGTTTATTTAAAAAAATTTGCTAACCCGCATGGTTGTCCATTAACTTTCGTAGTGGAATCAGCTTGTAATTGTCTGAGTCTGGCAAACCCATTAGGTTAGAAAACCATGGCTTAACAACAAACTTGATCATTTTCTTTTCGGGGAAAATGGAACAAATAAAAAAAAAAGTTCCTTACATTTGTGTTCACAAGCCTCATTATCGTGAATTTATTGTCTTAGAAAAATATCAAGATAACTTTAAATTTTTTTGTTTTTTTAGGAAGTTATGTGAAAATTTCTAAAAAAGTACATTGTTAAAAATAAAATTGAAAATTAAAAAATATAGTGAATATTTTAAAATGATTGACCCATTTTGAACATATTAAAAAATATGGCTGTCAATTCCATTCCAATCCCCATTTCGGTTTGACTTGTAGGGGAATGCTTCGGCATTCCAGAAGATACTGATGTTCCGTTCAGGAAAAGACGCAATTGAAAATTGAAAAACATATAAAAAGCACCTAAAATCCCAAAAATAGTTGGATGCTAAAATAATATTGAAAATGCATACTTACATTACTTAAACTACACTTTAGAATTGACCATTTTCTAGTTTTCACTACATAGAAGTGGAAGCATGAAACATTGCCGGAATGTGGTCGGAACTAGGATTGAAACAATCGGAATAGACTGGAATTGAACCCGAAAACTTTTAGGGGGGCATTCCGTTCCAGCTCATGCCAATTCTGGAACACTCCAACTGGAATGGACTGAAATGGAACGGAATGGACTGCTAAATTTTAAAGCAATAATTGCCAATCTCAAATATTTCCCTCTTGGAAATATTGTCAAAAAAGATGCATTTTAGTATATCATGTGTCTGCTCTACATTAGTGCTAGGCAGGGCATTTTTGAGCTTCTCATGTGTTATAATAATTCCATATTTGAAACCAAGAATCATAAGTTGTTAAAAGTCACTTCAAATATTTACCCAAATTTCCATTTCTAAATGTCTGCTTTGTTAGGTAGAATACTTACCATTTAACATTTGATGATCTATTTTGGTTGGTTCCGTTGTTTATACAGTTTTAACTAGGATTAAGGATATCTTAATAGGAAAATGTATTCTAAGAAATAATGATGTGTTCCTTATGGTAAATATATGTGATTCCTCAAAGATTCTCTCCACTTTTACATGCTTTGTGGTATTAGAGCCAATATTGGATCTCATTATGATACCCGGATGCTTGTACAAACCCAACTTATCAGTGTCAGACCAATACAACACTCATATTGGTACCCTCTACTGCACCAAGACTTCTAGAGTACAAGTTTAGAATATCTTACTTACCAAGTTCATTATTTCATACAGTTTCAATTTTCTTGCTTCTCAATATAAAAAATGTTAGAAAGGAACATAAGCATTGATATTTTCATTAATTCAATAGCAACCTAATGAAAAAATTAGGACACCCGTGTTCGCATCCGTGTCCAAGATTTTCAAAGGTGCGGAGTCATATCCATGATCCATGTATCCGTGTTGTACCCGTATCCATATCTCCAGAAGATCTCAGCCGTTGTTTTCGTTAATTAGTAGTTTATCAAATACTTAATCCCAGGCTCCCAGCCCCTTAATCAAGAGAAAGTCAAATGGTCCATGCTGTCACCTCCATCTTGTTAGATCTCTGCCTTCTGTAGGGCCTTGCTGCCTGCGGGATCTGAAGTTTTAGTTTAACACTCAGATCAAGCCTCTGTAAGTGTGGATTGAATCTTTTGCCAGGATCACCCAACTTGGATCCCTCTTCAATCTTACAAAACACTGGCATCCAATCTTCATCTCATCCTGCATTTTTGCACTACTGCTGCAGAATCATGATGACCATCTCCATTTGTGTATCCATCTTGTTTCATTCCTCTCTGCAATGGTGACCTCTGCTCCAACATCAGCATGCCACACGTCCTAAAATCATTTGCTATGAACATCATCTTCTCTGATGCAGTCCCTACCTGTCATTCAGTAGCACCTGCTCTGATCAACTGCAAATCAAGCCCGCAGCTGATTGTCACCACTGGTTTCAACCTAAGACCAGGAACATGCGTCATACTACTGATATAATAATCAGATCTTGCAGTACTTTGTTTCTTCCTCTGCCCCATTTCAACCAGAACCTTCAGTTTGGTACTTCTCTCTGCATACTGCATGTCTCTGGATAACTGAACCTGCTTGGACCCAACTTTTAAGTAGTTAGTGTGCCACATCTTTAATGCCTAGGCATTTTGGGTGTATTCGTTAGCAACTTGAGAATTGAGATGGTATCAGAATTCAGAGCCAACACAACTCGGGTTCGAATCCGCGCAAATCAGAAAAAGGCCCCATGCCTCATCTAGTGTGCGGGCACATGTTCGCAGGGCAAAAAGGCCCCATGCCGCGCCTTGTCCAGGTGTGTGCTTCAAATCCGGGTGGGAGGTTATTAAGTAGTTAGTTTGCCTCACCTTTTAACGCCTATGTATTTTGGGTGTATTGGATAGCAACTTAAGACCAATCACACCACCTCACTTTTGTTAGAAACTCCAGATTTTTTGTTCCCTTTTGTCTCAAAATTTAACTGAATCCAATCCTGCCATCAAGGTCTACACCCTGAGCATCTGCCATGCTGCTGCTGCTGCTAATTGGAAACTGCCACGCATCTTCACTGTGTTGCTCAAATTCTTTTGGGTCTTTTTTTTTAGGTTCCGGTCTTCCCTCTTGGCTAAAGTCATAGTCCTTCTGACTGGTTTTGACCCACTATGTTCTGTTTCCCATATCATTTGTGCATACTTTTTTTTATTTTTTTATTGGTATCATTTATGCATACTTCTTTCTTATGCCCCAGTTTCTGCAAGATCCTGCATCCATGTCATTGTCTTTTGGTCCTGGTCAAATCAGATAGTGCAAACTTGATAACTTATGCCTCACTCCAGCTGATTTGTGTCTGTCCAGGTTTTAGGCATAGTACTTTTTCAGACAGGTTTTAACGCACTCTGATCCCATTTCATTTGCAAATACTACATTCTCCTGCTTAGTTTCCCCTAAGAGCCTCCATCCATGTCACCATCTCGATCCTGTTCAAACGGATAGTGCAAGCTTGATAACTTATGCCCACTCAGTCTGATTTTTGTATCTGTCCTGAATATTATCTATTTGCTTTCGTGTGCTTTCTTTTCTTTCATTTTCTTTGCATTCAGTAGGACCTGTTCATTTTGTGTTATGTGAGTTAGCTTTGATTCTTTTTGTGTTTCCTGTTGCATTATTACTCTGTCGCTGCTATTGCATTTGTCTTGTCGCATCTATTTGCTCATTCCCAACCTTTTTATTTGATTGTTGTTTTGGATCACCAGATATGGTCATATACTCATGTTTCTGGTTTTTCATTGTTCTTCGAGTTTGCTATTTAATTTGAATTTTTTTCTCCATCTATTCAGCCATTAGAGCTTCTGCATTTGATTCTACTGTATTTCTTATTGGATTGGATCTTCAATTCCAGTAGCCTATTGTTGGATCAGATCATGTCTTTGGTCTGATCAGATGTTTGCCAGATTCTTGTCTGATCTAATAATTTGCATCTGGTTCACATCTCCAAATCTAATTGTCCTTTCCATTTTCTTTTTGGGATTTGATCTCTAAATCGAATAATTCTATTTGGATTTGTTTTGCATCATCATTTGCACTCTGTTAGAGCCATATCAGATTGTTGTTTTGTGGTCACGATCATCTGCTTCTTTGAGTAGGATAATTAGGAATTATAGAATAGTTATCTTTTAAGATTTGATTGGGTTTGGATTCCTTGTTTATCCAGAGTTTTTTTTTATTTTTTATCCAGTATTAATTTGGGGTTGAGAATATCTTAATTTGAAATTATGATACTATATAATGATGTATTCCTTGTGCTAATAATATGCAATTCCTCAAAGGTTTCCTCTATTGCATGGTTCTATGCTTAGTAAATTATAAATGGTATAATGAAGCAGTAGGTATTACTGCTATAATGCATTTATAACCATTACTTCTATAAAGCATCACACCATTGTGGTGAATAAAATAGAAAGTTACTTACTCAATTAAACTTATATGTTGAGTATTTATCCTGTGTCGCAAAACAATTTTTCTTGAAGTTTAGGTGCACAATTTATTCTTAATTTTCATGATTTCTCACGCCATTTCACATCACTACCTTGATATTTTCGATTTTAGCTCTTTTTGGAAATTATCTTGATAATATCAAGAAATTAATCTTTATGATACTGTTGTGATATTATCATGATATCTCTGTACTATCAGGCTATCAGCAATGTTTGTGGCACTGCTTGCATCTTTTCCCCATAATGAAGCGGGCTGTGGGTGTTTACTTTCTTTTTTCTTTGATAATTAGTTAATTGAAGATTTTGCTCTATTTGGAAAATATCATGTTAAATCACGAAATTAATCTTTACGATACTATTGTGATTTTATCATGATATTTTTTTAACTAACAGTGATGTTTGTGGCACCGCTTGCATCTTTTCCCCATTATTAATCAGTCTGTAGTTTTTTACTTCCTTTTTCTTTGATTTAGTTAATTGAAGATGGGAATGCTAAATTTAGAAAGTTTGGTTCATTATAAGAAGTAAAAACTATGTACCTAAATAAAGATTACTGATTCGGATTTGATTTCAAGAGGTTGCACTCTAGAAAAGTTGTGCTTGTCACTGTACTCTTGACATATATTTCAGCCATCTGGTTGGTCTCGAATGGAATGTGCATGCATCTTCTCAGATTGGTCTTTATGATGGCCTGATGAAGCCAGATATGGTTATCAGAGATAACAGTACATCCAGCCTAATTCATTCTTTGGGAAGTTAGTGCATTAGATTTATGACTAAGAGGTCTCTCAGGCATGGTAAAACAGAAGGCAATTCCTGAAATCCGAGTATGGACTGTTTTTTTAATGGGTTTGCTGATCATGAAATCTTGACATTCTTTTCTATTTCATAATTTGAGGAATTTGTTCTGAAGTCAGCTACCTTGCACCTGCATATGTGTTTTGATAGATATAGGACATGAGGGACATGAATACAATACCTACGAGATAGGACATCTGTGCTTTTGTGCCATGACAAAGTTGGTAACAGTTGACAAACCCTGCATTTAGAAAACGTTTAGAAGATAATGAGCTTTATACATCTGTCTTGGCTATCCTTGCCTTCGCTGGTATTCTCATTACTATCATACTTTAACGAGGACCTATTCCAGTATCTGGATTTGTTAATGGAGGCCATGTAGTCCTTTTTCTTCTTCTTTTTTAACTGTTACTTGATTATCACTATGTTGCATATACAAAACAATGTTTGTGTATTCAATTACAGTCACACCAGTAATGCAAGGATGCACATGCTGCCGTGTTAGAGAATCTCAGGTTTACTTAACTATTTCAAAAGTTGGTAACAGTAACTTGCATATATGGTGCAGTGCCTATTAGAATTGTCTAAACAGTAGACTTTTTTTATTATTATTTAAATTCATTTAAAGGGTTAGGGCCCTTTAAATGCTGGAGAGAAGAGGAGGGAGGCCTCCTCCTTTACATGGGCTTGGGTCCAGCAGTAAAAACTGGCAAACTTTTTATCGAGCGAAGAGGAAAATCTGCATATGATCTTCATTGATTTAGAAAAAGCTTACGACAGGGTACTTAGAGATTTAATTGGTGGGTTTTAAATTAAAGGAATGTTCCAAGATGTTATATTGAAATTATTAAAGATATGTATGAAGGAGCGGTAACGAGCGTGAGAACTACCCGTGGAGAGACCCATTCCTAGTGACTATAGGTTTGTATCAGGGGTTAACCATAAACCTTTATCCGTTTGCACTGATTATGGATGAGTTAACTTCTCATATTCAAAATAAGGTACCTTGGTGTATGTTGTTTGCAGATGATATAATGTTGATTGATGAATCAAGAATTGGTGCAAATGCAAAACTCGAGAGATGGCAGGTGACTTTAGAATCCAAAGGCTTAAAAATAATTCGTACAAGACATAATATATGGATTGCAACTTCAATGGGCATATACAAAGAGCTGAAACTACTGTGATAATTGAAGTCCAAGGGATGCCACAAAAAGATTCATTTTGTTACCTTGGTTGAAACTCTTGTGATAATTGAAGTCCAAGAGATGCCACAAAAAGATTCATTTTGTTACCTTGGTTCGATAATTAGTAAGGATAGGGAGATTCACAAAGATGTCGAACATAAGATAAATGCGGAATGGTTGAAGTGGATGTTGTTTCTGAGCAAAATGTTGGCCAATCAAGAAGCAACATATGCACAAAATGGATGTAGTAGAGATGAGAATGTTGAGGTGGATGTGTAGGAAACCAGGAAGGATAAAATTAGAAATGAGTACTTTCAAGAGCATTTAGGGGTAGCATCAATAGGAGATAAAATTAGAGAAATCCGATTGAGATGATTTGGGCATGTCCAGCGCAAGCCGACAACGGCACCGATAAGGAAAAGTTTGCGTATGCAGGATGATGGCCCACCAAGGGGAAGGGGTAGGACGAACAGGACGTGGAGGCAGTGGCAAAAACAGAATTTTTTTTTTTTTTTTTTGGGGTGGGGGGTTATAAAATATTAGAGATTTGTTAGAGATCAATCTGATAATAGACCTATATTGTATTGGAACAAAACTCCTCATCAAAAGTGGGGCAACTTTTTGTGGCCCAATAATGATTTTAAGGCCCCTAATATTATCTGCGTAGTAAAAAGAAGGGAGAAAACAGTGAGTAACAAAAGAGTTCTACAATAGTAGGTCTACTTGAAACATCTAAATCATTGATAAAATGGCTACCCCATGCAGCATATAATCCCCGTCAAATTTCACTCAATTGACCCACTTTTAGATCTATATCTTATATAAAATAATATAAATAATTCAAATATTCATATAAATTAATTTGACATTGGGCCCATACTGTGTATTGAGTCAAAATATTCATAGAACATAGAGGTTTAGTTTTTCACTAAGGGCCCCCACTCAAGAGATCAACTCTAGAGAATCCACATTTTTAGTCTATTTTCATTTTTTTAAGTAGACTCTACTCAGAGATTCTAATAAAACTCTACTTGAATGAAGTCGGTATGCGATAAGCTTGCCTTAAAAATGCAAGGAGAATAACAAGCAAAACTACCCACCCAAAGGAAAAGGGGATAGATAGTCTAGTTCCTTACATATCTCTCAAATAAAGGAAAAGACAAGAATAACATTATTATTTGCTAAAATTCTCTCTTCTTTGGAAGAGCAAAAAGAACATTTGAGGAGGGGCAAAGGGGAATAAAATTAAAATGCCCTCAATAATCCCTAAAATTTCTCCTTTGTACAAAATGAAGAGAAAATTTAGGGGCCCCCTCCGCCACTGGATGGAGGTAGTAAAAATAGATATGAAGAAGTGCAACTTATTTGAGAATTTTTCTCATGATAGATTGAAATGGAGAAATAGAAATGATGTCGCCGACCCCAACATAGTTGGGACGAGGCTTTGATGATGATGATGATAAACTCTCACTTGATTATCTTTGTGGTGATATACATGGTTCAAAATAGCGGCCGCTATTGACTGTAGTGGCGCTACGGTCTAAAACCTAGTAGAGCCAAGCAATTTTAACTTAAAACACTATTTTTCCTATTTCTTCTCCTCAATAGCCTTTCCTAGAGTTGTCTATACCTTTATATGGTTCCTAATCACTAAAATAACATAATTATATATGGTTCCTAATCACTAAAATAACATAAGATTGGCTGCTACACAATTTTTGAATTTTTTTTACCACTTAAAAATTTTACACCGTTACGTATCGCCCGCTATGTAGCGTTTTAGCCACTGGCCTCTATATTCCCGATTCCCGCCGCAACTGCTATTTTGATCCTTCGTGATATACAAAACAATGTTCTCATATTTCAATTTCAATTATACTAGTAATGCAAGGATGCACATGCTGCTGTGTTAGAGAATCTCAGATTTACTTTACTATTTCTTAATGATTTCAGTTTTCTTATCTATCAGCAAACACTTGTCCAGCTGGGCTATGCATTTTAATTTTCCCTTCTGCTGCAGGCTGGGCAGAATGTGGAAGGTTATGCTTGAATGTCATCAGAGTCAGTGTCGGTTAATATCAGAAGCAAACAATCTGGATAGTATTGCATCTGGTGGAATGCTTATTGATGCTCATAAGGAAGCCACCATGCAGCTTGAACTGGAGCTGCTTAAGTGGTTATCAAGTTTTTATGCTTGGATCAGTGCCCAGAAGGCCTATATTAGAACCTTGAAAGAATGGCTTCTGAAGTGCCTTCATTATGTGCCCGAAGAAACTGATGATGGCATTGCACCCTGTTCTCCCGGTCGAATTGGTGCACCTCCTGTGTTTGTTATCTGTAATCACTGGTCACAAGCCATGGAGAGGCTTTCAGAGAATGAAGTCTTCACTGCTATGCAGACATTTTCCATGAGTGTTCTTCAACTCTGGGAACAGTACTATGAGGAGCAGCGCCAGAGGATGATGACGAACAATGACATGAAAAGAAGGCTCAAGTCCTTAGAGAGCGATGTTCAAAAAGTGAAAAAGGCATTTGGTTCAGTAAATAAGAAACTGTTAATGGTTTCTGAGCAAAGTGGCATGCCCCTACCTGGTCAACTTGTATATCACAGCGTCACTACCAATGTTTCCAGTCTGCAGTGCAGTTTGAAACAGATTTTTGAGGCCATGGACAAGTTCAGTGCAGAGTCTATGGAAGTTTATGAGGAACTTCGGAAACGTAGTGAAGAACAGTTGGCCACAGAGAGCGCAAAGGTATCATAAGAATCTGCAATAGGTAATCTTGTAATAAGTGCCTGTGTTTCCAATGTTGTGCGTTGGGTTTCCTTGCACTCAGTTCATCTTAGTGCAAGGGTTGCAAACTATTAAGTTTTTAAGTTGATCTGAGTCTAGTTACTGGACTTTTTAAGTAAACTAAAAAGTCGTTAGTGAATGTTGCAGGGCTCTATAGCAAATGCACTACAGTGCTGCACTTTGCTAACTTGGCTTTTGGTTGGACCTCACATCTTGATCAGTAGCCAGAGCGAATCTGCTACTATGTCAACAGGAGATATTCAAATTAGTTAAGAACAGAGTAGAATTACCAGGCTTTACATCTGAGCCATGGGTCAACTGACACAAGGATGGTGGGAGATCCAGCAAGTTTGCTGTCCAATTTACATTCGGATTTGATATCCTCCACATAGGGGGATCTGGAGGCCATGACCTGTTAGGAGAGATTCTGGGGGAGTGATTAACTCTCCGTCACTCGTGGCATTTGGTGTATGCCAAGATACAAGTATCATGCAGAATGAACTATATAGCTAAATGTACAGATTAACAGATACTAATTGAGCTCTATTACAAAATGACATTTAATTCATGGCTGATAAAGGTGGTGATGACAGATTGAAGGAACCAGCAACAGAGTAGCGGACAAGGAAAACCCAGCAAGTGTAGAGGACAACATGAGCTAGAGATGCATTCACAGCAACCATGTTGTATAACATATTGTTGTTTAGCCTATATATTTATTGCTCACCATCATCATCATCATCATCAAAGGTTTATCCCAGTTCTGTTGGGGACTCTATATATTTATTGTTGCTATGGCAAAATAAATCTTGCTTTATTGAAAATTGTATGTAAATAAACAGACGCTCTTTTTTATTATTCTTTTAATTGCAATGTTAATGGTTTTTTGTTTAAATGTTTGTGTTTCTCTGATTTCTTTCTGTGACAAACTGTGTCTATGGTTACCGTTGAGTCAATGACTGTGACTGTCCCCAGGGCCCAGGGTGAGGAAGCCCATGTAGACCTTTCGAATGTTGTACTAATTGGATCCATCTTATGGTGATTGTTGAGTCAATGACTGTTGACTGTCCCCTGGGTGGGTAGCCCATGTTAGCCTTTTGAGTTTTGTACTGATTGGATCCACCTTTCTTGCAGTGATGGTAAGTGGCTCGTCTGTTTGACCTTTTTTTACTACAGGATGGTGGGATCAAGTGGATACATTCCCATGAGCCAGCACCCATACTTGAAAGGTTGGCAGTGATAATCATTGTGATGAAAAGGATTTTGGCAAGACTACTGTTCAGAGCAGAGTCTCCGGTGTGAAAGACATCTAAGTGGCTTGTCTGTTTGACCTTTTTATACTACAGGATGGTTGGTGGGATCAAGTGGATACATTCCCATGAGCCAGCACCCATATTTGAAGGGTTGGCAGTGATAATCGTTGTGATGAAAAAGGATTTTGGCAAGACTACTGTTTAGAGCAGAGTCTCCGGTGTGAAAGACATCAGCAGCAATCAGATGGGATGCATACAGGTTCATGAATCTGCTCTGAAAATCTGGAATGGATACAAGATATCCAAACAAGAAAGATCCTTTTCCGTGCGGAAAGTTCTGACCATGGCATTCCGTCGACCAAGATTATGCGTGTGCATAGCCTTCAATGACATGCCCTCTACATTGGGTAGTTTTAGCCATTTATTGTAGTTTATGGGATAGTTTCTAGATTGGGTCCCTGGTTTTGGTCCATGTATTGGATTCTGTTGTGGAGTTGATTGGACATTTGGGTCACATCATTTCCTGACCAGTATTACATCATCTATTATGACTTACAATGAACATTTATATTTATGAATAGGTATAATAAGAAGATTCTCTCATACAAGCAAACAGCACAACGAGCTTGTGCAGTCCAGCTTGTGAGGCCTACTCGGATGCAAGGGGATTTAAAAGTCAGCCCCTTTGGGATACCTTATCCTTTGATTTAATAGCATTTAACAGTTTTTTTGTAATCAAATAACTTTTATTTTTAGACTCAGTCTACTGATGAAAATTAGTTTTACATTTGTGCATCTGCATCGATGGGAATTAGCATGAGTGGGCTTTCCATTTATAGCAACATCTGCATCCATTAACCTCATTCATTCAGTCTTCTTCCCAGTCGCTTGGCCCTAACAATTCAATGTCTGTAGCTCTCACACGGGAGGTGGTCCCTGGAGGACCAGAATTCATGTCATGGAGGGGTGGAGGCATTTATTTATTTTGTTTTATTTTTTCACCTTGGATTAGTCAATCAAATAGGGGGAATAAGAAGGTCTAAGCATGGGTTATGGATGCCTTAAAATCAACATTATGAGATCACTAAAGATGGATTTCGGGGCCCAAAGATCAAAGGTACGAAACCTATAAAATAAAATTGGGTGATTCAATCCAGTGGTAAATAACAATCAGATGAGTTTCAAATCAAGTATAACAAGAATTCTTCATGGGAGGTTAGCAAGGAAGGGGGTTGTATGTTGATCCTAGGATTAGTCTACATGTGTCATGTTATCATATCATTAAATCCATTTACTCAAGTCATCATGCTCGAGTAATAGAAGTTTGGGTATGACCATATATTTGGATCCATAGAGTAGCTCACCCCCATATTTCCCAGGTCGAGCCCATCAGAAAACTGGACATATGGGGCTCGTCTAGCCTTCTGTGGGTAGGCAAGGGATCCAAGACTGAGGCCAATGGAGAGTGAGTGGCCTTTGGAAATAGGATCTCCACAGAACCAAAAAGGCTATATCAGTTGCACGTGCGTTTGCTGAGCTCACCTTTGCACCTCTTTACTCTGTAGCCCACGTGGAGATTCTAACCATCATGAATTTAGATCACCATCACTTTATTCACTTTTATCATGGCATTAATAGTGAGAGACAGAGAGACAGAAAAGATGCATCTTGGAGGGCACCCCATATAATATCTACGGAGAAAACTCTCCTGGACAGTCAGCATGGGGACTTCCATGCGAACTGCCGGTTGGGGCCCGGCATGGATGATCAAAACTCCCACCCCCTATTTACACTTAGAATCATTGGATTTGCACCAATCCGCATAGACTGAATATTGGATTGAGTATTAAGTTCTTTTATTTGTAGATAAAGATATTATATTTGTGACCCATGAATCAAGGGATTAAGATGATTTGATGGACTTATAAATTTCCATATAAATAGGTCACATTCAGATCTTTAAATCCTATATTAACTCCTTGATGATGATGGCCCCCTAAGTGAGCCCCACATGCCGTTTACACGGAGCTCCATGTGGACGGACCGTGGGAGAGCAAGACCCTAATATCAAAATATAAAATAGAATTTGATATTGTGAATGATCTCTTAAATTAAGAGCCCAACCATATAGGGATCGTTTTTCGAAACCGCTCGCATCCTCCACTGTGCCTAATATTCGCTTTGTCCCACCTGCCAGCGTTCTCTTTTTTATATACTCACTTACTTGAAATACTTCTAGAAAGAATTATTAAATAAACCCTTCTCTCATACTAAAACACATATCAAATTATCAACCTCGTTTTGTATAATCAAAATAGCTCAGACACCATAACACCCATTTTCTATTGTCATTTATTAAACCCCATTAGCACCTTGGAGGACTTGTCCTATTCCTTCTAAAAACAAATTTCACCTAATTAACACCTCTACTTATATTAATAATATATACCATTTTTATTCTATTGGAAGTCAATGGTGACAGACTGATAAGGAGTCCGTTTTCTAACTTGTCTTGTGAGAACTGATGTTTCGGTAAGGAGCCTCTCTCTCTATGTTTTTTTAATTTTTTTGGTGGGGTTGTAAAAATTCTTTAGGCATGTTAATTGGACAATTAGTCTTACAAATGCAGCGGGTGATTGTAGACTTGCGTCTACCAAAATCTTTTTTTTTTTTTAAATATCGATTTTTGATAGTTGACCAATTCACACTGTTTTTCTATTTACATAAATCCTAACAAAGAAAGAGTTAGCATTTGTGGGACTTGTAAAGTATAATGGATAAACTTGAATCCCATTATAGCAATTCAATCTAAGCATAATATCAAGAGATTAATGAGATTGTGTTTCATTAATGGGAAAATCTTCACCTAAGAATACTGCATTATGTGCTTATGTGGTCTTGAGCATGGAGCTCACTTTGATGCAATCCTATTATTGGGGGTTGGATAGATGGAAAGAACTCTTTATTGATAAGGGTCATGCAAAATATCACCCATATTATTCTAGCCTTTTATTTAACGGCCTTAAAATTAATGGTTTTTTAACTATAGATTTTTCAATATTCAATTTGATTATGAGTAAAATATTGATGAGCATAAAATTGGGTCAAGGAGGGATGAGTGTTTGAAGGATATGTATTGGTCAAAAGTTGGCCCAAATAAGCTCCATAGACTTAGAGCTGGACTGCACACTCAGTTTGCTGGTTCAGGAAAGGAAAATTCTCCCTCATTAATAACCTAATATCATAAAAATATTGTAAAGATAGCCAGCAGCCTCAGCTTTCCTAATCCATATTCTCTATCAGAGACAATGACACAAGGGACAAACATAGCACGCTATTAAGAGATGATAAGTGCTGAAGAAGGACACTATCAAGATGTGATGAATGCTGATTGCTGAACAAGGCTATGGACTGACAGTAAATTCAATTACTGGCCTTTCTGTTTTGTTTAGGTCTAAGAACTAGAAAAATCCCATGATAAGGCCTTAATATATCATGGTTGGGCCCAATTATTGAAACTCAAACTTCTTATAGTACTCTGATTTGAGTTGGGCCAACCATCCAATTGATTATGTCTAATATCATAGTTTGACTAGTGATCTAATAATAGACTCCTTACCCAAGTGGTAAGGAGCATCAGTTCTAAGCTGGCTGCACAGGTTTGAACCTCGGGTACATCACCCTTTCCTACTTGTGTGGGCTTTCTTTCTGTTTGTGCAGGCCTCCTTCCCACTCGAATGGGTTACCTTCCCACGTGTATGCGGACTCTCTCTTAGGTCCCAGCCCTCTTCGTTGGGGTACAAAATATATATATATTTGTAGAGAAGTTTGGCCAAAGCAGATTTTACCGGGATTAAGAAACTCGAGACACCCCAGATCTCATACAGGCGCTGCCCCAGGGACCTGGGCAGTCAAGTTATATTACAGCTCCTTGACCACCCACGCATCCAACAAATATATATATACTAGTGGATCTACACGTGCACTGAACACACAGTTTTACTAAGAAAATTTTTAAAAAATAAAGCTCTTAAAAAATTTAGTAGAAGCTGAAATATATTTAAAAAATAAATTTCAACAGAAAATGAGTGATTGTAAATTACAAGGCCCGTGCAATGTCCAAATACAGCTGACACTACTTTTTTTTTTATACATTTGAAAATAATAAAACGATGAAATAGTGAGAAAATGAGATCTCAAAAAACATTCGATATGAAATTTATATAATTTTTTGAGGATATAAATCACATATTTCTAGATATTTTATCATGAATGTGTACGAAGAAATTTAAACTTATTTTATTTAACCTATCAGGTCGACTTATCAGTTTCTTGGTAGACTTGACCTGCTAAAGTTGGAGTCCAGTTGAAAGCACAGTCAAATTAATAATAACCTACAGTTTTATGAAAAAAAGAAAAAAAAAAACTAAGAACCAGATGAGCTTACTGTTTTAACCAATTACCTTGAACATTATATGTTCACTACAAAATCAAATTCTATTAAGAAAAAAAAATTAATTATATCCTACCTAAGGATATAAGAATAATAACATCTCACACCGATCATCAAGAATAATGAAGTAATCTGGCTTGTCATCAAGCAACAGGGATCAACAATGGTGGAACTATGATATAAACTCTGACGGATAAGATTTGCAGAGCACATGTTGATCAATATTAGTATTTAACACGTGCTTTATTTTATTTTATAACACGAACCACTATCAGGTAAAAAGAGGCATTACCTTTCCAAGAGTTAGCACCTTCTATGTGCTATATTTTATATCCAGTAAGAAAAGGATAATACAAAGTAATCATAAAAGTTCAATTAAATGGAAGCTCACAAATAGAGATATCCATAACGAAAAAATATCAAAAAATAAAAAACTACAAATACAAATATGGCAAAAGAATTGGATCTTCCTATTAAGAAATACATAAAAATGTAACCTAGGTATTATAGATCAATTCTTCTGTTCTGTTCTGTATAGAGGATGGGAGTTGATGATGCCAAAAATAGGTTTCGGACACCACCGGTCAAGTAATAAATGCTAGGTGAAAATGTAGTAAATAAATGAGAGAGAGAGAGGGAATTTATAGTGGTTCGGTCTGTATGACCTACGTCCACTTTGAAATATGGTGATCTTTTATTGATAAGGTGGATTACAAGCGAGAGAGAGAGAGTAAGATGTTCATGTAATCATCCCCTTTTCAGTGATAAGAGGGCTCCTCTATTTATAGTCATCCCCTAACAGATGGGGACGACTTCTCTTTGGAGCCTCAGAGCTGTCCTCGAGGGACGGGCCAGGTGGAGGCAGGTGAGATATTCTCCGTAGGAATTGGTAGAAGCGGGACTGCTTCCAAAGCGACGTAGATGCCTGCCTTGACTTGGTCACTCCGTGGATCTGGACCTGGGCTTCCCTGGTGGATTTGGATCTGGCTCATCATATTCTAGGCCACTTGGGCCTGACTCATCAGGAGTGCTGATCAAAATAAGAAAAATTTGAAACAAACAAAGATAAATTGAATTTGTTGTAGCTCACTATCAAATACTTATTTTAGTTGTTTACACTTAAAACGATCACTTCATTCACTGACTCTAAAGTTAGTAGTAACGCTAGCATAACAAGCAGTTTCTATGAGATTCTCGTTTTTCCTTTAAAGAAATGCATGACGCTTCATTGAAATATATGAAAAGAAGAAGAAAAAGCTTGCAATGATGAAAGAAATAAATGTGCTAGAAAACGATCAAAGATTTTCAATTTAAACCTCATGAGTAAGAGCAATAATAAATAAATATATCCATGCCCTTGAAATACCCTTTTATAATAAAAGATTTACAAAAGTTGTATATTAAGAAACTAAAAATTGTACAGAACAACAACAGTTTTACAATAGCAATCTATAAGACCTACCACTAAATTATATTTATGAAATTATCTTTAGCAATCACTAATATTAGAAGAGAACCAATATTTAGTAGTAATTATCACATTATCCAACTTGTGATTATTCTTCCAACAGGGGCATAAATCAAGATCAATACAACAATTATGTCAGAAGTGAAAAATAATAATACTAAGTGGGGCCCACATCTTGCAGTTTTTGGGCATACCTATATATATCTATAATAATACTAAGTGGGGTCCACATCTTGCATTTTATTGAGCAAGCTGTGTGTAGTGAAAAATAATAATACTAAGTGGGGCCCACATCTTGCATTTTATTGAGCAGGTGTGTAGTGAAAAAGTACTATACTTTACTCTCTTTTATATAAGGGTATAGAAAATTATAAGTAGGCCATGGTGTATAGTGAAAAGTATTGTCATTTTGTTCTCTTTTATAAGAATAGATAGATAGAGATAGAGAGATAGAGAATACTAAGTGGGGCCCACATTTTGCATTTTATTGGGCAGGTGTGTAGTGAAAAAGTAGTGCACTTTACTATCTTTTATATAAGGGTATAGATATAAATATAAATATAGATAGAGAAATAATAATAATAATAATAATAATGTATATATATTATATTTTTATTATATAGGTGGGGCCCATACAAGTTCTTCTTTTTTATAATCTTATTATTATTATATAAGTGGGGCATAAGTTTTTCTCTTTTAGAAGGGTAATAATAATATATAAATTATATTATTATTATCTACGTGGGGCCCACACAAGTTATGTCATTTTATTCTGAATAATAATGTATAGATTATATTATTATTATATACGTGGGGCCCACACAAGTTCTTCTCTTTGAAAAGGGTAATAATAATATATAGATTATATTATTATTATATTAAGTGGGGCCCACATCTTGCATTTGAGTAATAATATATAGATTATACTATTATTATCTTTAGTGGGGCCCACAAAAGTTATGTCATTTTGTCCTTAATAATAATAATAATGTATAGATTGTATTATTATTATATAGGTGGGGCCCACACAAGTTCTTCTTTTTAGAAGGATAATAATAATATATAGATTATATTATTATTATCTTAAGTGGGGCCCACATCTTGTATGTAATTGGGCAAATGTGTAGTGAAAAAAAAGTTACACCTTGCTCTCTTTTATAATAAGTATAACGACTTTAATTAAAGAAAAAATTTGACCCTCAATCCAACGGTCTGATTCAATCGGATTAATGAAAACTCAATTGATCCATTGTAATTTAGGGGGTTCCATGTGTCTGGATGATTTAAATGAATCATAAAGTGACCTCACTATGTTGTCCCTCACCATAATGTGGTGATGGATAAATGCATATGAATATTCCCCTATATATATTGGAGGATCCTTACACTAAAAGAAAAACCACTTTTAGCGGGGGCCAATGGTAGTTGTTGTCATCAAAAGGAATTGAAATTTTGGCCATATGTAATAAGTAGTGCTTTCTATTTAACAATCCAGGTTGCATCAGCAAGAATGTGTGCGTTTGGAAAAGATGATTTCTCTTCAGAACTTTAGGACTTTTCTCATGTGTCTTCATATAAATATGAAAATGATTTTTTCTGACATTTCTAAAAAAAAAATCTGAAAATTTCTTAACGGATTACATATCTAAAAACATTTTCTATTAAGATTATAAAAGTAATCATGAAGAAGACTGTTATTTTGTGATGCTTTTGTAAGAATATGGAAGCTAACCATTTAGACTCTTGTGATTTTGTGATAGTTTTTAGGCTACACATCCTATTTTTCATTCTATTTGAACAGGCCCATTTATGATCAGTCTAAACCCTAACACACATTTCACCCGAAGAGGCACCAACCCAATTTTTTTTACAGTAATCCAACCATTTTTCGCCTGAATCGTAAAAAAGCTAACATTAAAAAAAAATTATTAAGTCTGAGGCCCTTGATTCCAGGGCTATGATATCTAATTCGAATGATAAAAGTCTGTAATATTATAAAAACATGGGACATTTACCTTGGTCCCCAAGGAAAAATCCCCTGCTCTGCCCTTTCATTTTCACAAATTTTATTCATTGCAGAGACTTTGTGACTTTGTTATTTTCCTAAATTCGATGGTCACACTAACAACGTTCACCACAAAAAAAATATATAGAAAATCATGCAGGATAGTTTGAACTTTGCGTGGCATTTTCTCAACATCTAGATTCTATCCTGCATAGTCCTCATGTTCATGAAACTAGTTCTGTCTGGGAGCCATTTTTCAACTAAATATCAAGCAAGTCTCACGTTCTGCAGTCTTTTTTCCCCGCATGTGTGAGTTTGTTTTTTCTATGTGTGAGGATATCCTCTCCTCATAAATGCGAGTTATCACATCCTTTATATGTGGGTGTCTTCTCCTGCTTGTGCTTGTGCTCTCTCCTATGTGTACTTGCTCTTTTAGGTCCCAAGCCCCTTGATTGAAGTAAATAAAAAAAATGCCCCAAGTTAAAGGTTTTTTCCCTAGCTGAGGGGAGTTACCCATCAAATTGGGCAACCTCTTGTTTTTAAGGTAGAGCATGGTTTTAATGTTATAAATTGGACTCTAGATCATCATGGTGGAAAAATTATCATTGTCACTACTCACTAATACAATCAATATATATATATATATATTGGGGTGTGATAACTAAAGAAGATATTGATCCTTTGTTGTTTATAGGGGAAGGAGGAGAAATTGGCCTTTATTAGCCTCTTCAACGATCTTACCAAGAATCCTAAGGTAGCGTTTGGTTCATTGGAAAATGATTTTAGGCATGAATAGAATGGAGAGTGGAATGAGTCTGGAATGAAATGAGGTAGGAATAGTCATTTTCATTCCAATGTTTTATTTTACTGAAGAATCAATCCAGTAATAGAATTCTTATTCATGTTCTTGCGTTTGGTATACTGGAATGATGCCCCCGGAATGGAATAAAATTTACATAAAACTTACCAAAATATCCTCTTTTTAGAAATTTTTATTTTTAAAAATCTTCTTATTTCAAGCTACCTAAAATATAATTATTTACCTATTTTTGATAGATTATGATTAAAACAACCACAAAATAACACACCTAAAACATCATTTACAATAGCTTAAACATCATCAAAATATCTAAATAACACATTACTAAACTTAAACATCACTTAAATTAGCTAAATAAAGTAATTAAGTTAACATTCATCCATTAGTTTAAAAATAACATCTGCATTTTGATGTGATAAAGGGGCATTTTGGTCTCAAGGAAAATTTATAAAGGAATAGAATGACCATTCATGTCCCTCCCTAGTTCAATGATGATTTCATTACATAAAGGAATGATGATTTCGAAAGTAATAATCATTCCGCCACTTCTTTTGCTAACCAAACGCAGAAATGATCATTTCGTTGGAATGACCATTCCATTCCGACCTTCATTACAACGAATCAAAAGCTACCTAAAATTATATTGTATAAAATAACAGGGTTTTCTAAAAAATAAGCTCTTATTTTGTCAAAATAGAGATTATGTTAAGAAATTGAAGTCTTAAATTTCTTTAGCTAATCATTCATACCAAAACCTCAAGGTTTTAGTAGAGGCAGCATAAATAATTTTCAATACTCCTCTTTGGATGGAACTCAATCATCAACACTTCCCTTCGGGTGGAACCTGGTCGGCGTATTTCTAGCAACACATATTTTTTTCGTGTCGAGTCGTTCATCCTGAGACTCGAACTTGCGATCGATTAGCTTTGATACCATATTGAATTTGTTTAACTAACCATTAATACAAAAACCTCAAGGCTTTATAGAGACGGCATAGATGCTTTTTTTCAATAAAAAGACATAAAGTAGAGGAGACCCTTTTTTTTTTTTTCCTGTTATAAGGTTCCGGATATCAAATTACTTAAATACTTTGGTTCTAGTTCTGGAATTTTATTGATTCCAGTCTTCCCAAATATGCTGGGTATTTCCATTGTCAATTATGGGGTTGCTCATTCATGTGTGGACCACTTGAAATGCATTCAACTCATTAAGAAAAGTTTTACACATATTTGCGGCCACAAGGATCAAGAATGGGCCAAAGATCACTTTCATCAATTGACTGAACCCCCCCCCCCCCCCCCCCCCCCCCCATGTGGTCTCTACTTTAATGAAAGAACCCACCGGTGATCAATGTAGATCCTAAAATTAATAATCAAATTATGATGACTGTCTATTTATGAATGGATTAAGTGGGTGAGTCTGAGTAGCTTGGATTGGATCTGTCAAAAGTATACCATATTATAAATAAAAAAAAACTGAGGGGAAGGGCTTTAGCTAAAATGAGTTTATTTTTATCCGCTCAGGTAGCTATAATGGCCCTCAAGTCTCCTCTAGTTGCTTTTACTCTTCAGTGCTTGAGCTTAGAATATATCTACAATTAATGTGCCTATGCTGGCTTTCATTAATTAGGCAGTGAAATGGACCTGCATATCTTTATTTTCCTGAATATATATATATATATATTTTAACATGAGAACCGTCGACCCCTTTTGGTTGATCATTGGTAAACTTACGGATACATAGAACCACTCACCAGCCCTATATATCGGGTAAGGCCTTAAAGGGATATGAAGGCAGGACCTCTGGGTTAAAACTGGACTTCCTAACTACACAAAACATTTTAAGTGTCGGTTTTTTTGGCTGGTTTTGCTCACTGGCTGGGGAGTAGGACTTCACTAAGGTGCCTCTTCCACTTATTCATTAGTGGTTGGGTTTTTTCCCTGATTGTCCCAATGAAAGGAGCATTGGCTTGTTTGTTTGTATTGAGATAGAGAGGAATTCAATACATAATTTTTTAAAGTAGTTAAAAATGAGGACCAAAGGCCAGGTGTTCATTTTTCATCTTCATTTGTTACTATTTTCATAAAACGAAAGGTTATTTGATGCTCTTTGGAGAATTTACATTTAATCTTCATTTTCAGCCGCTTAAAAAAAATAATTATGTATTGACTCGAATTCCTGTGTATTCTAATGCAAACAATTAGGCCCACTGGGAATTAAATATATGGCAGTTTATGGTCGGATGAGCTCCACTAAAGGATTAATAAAAAGGTGAAGTTTGGATTATATGAGGTGAGGGGTGGAGGATATAAGGTTAGCAATGTAGATGAGAGCTTGACATTCCTTAAAATTTGAAATATTAGGATGATGGCTAAATATTCATTTCTCATCTTCCTTTCATTCAATTTCCATTAAAGAGATTGTCATTTGATGGTGTTTTTTTATATTCACCTTTGGTTCTTCATTTTTAAGCACTTTATGGAATGAATTCCTATGTATTCTTTGCAAACAAGTGCGCCCTAAAACATCGGTGGGTCAGCCTACAGTTTGTTTGCATGGTTCTCTTGCATTCTCTCCAAATAAATGCCTACTTTTTCAGTGGAGCCCGCCTATATACATTTCAATGGAAGAAAGCAACAGGATGAGAGGTTTAAACATGTTTGATGATACATAAACATCATGCCAATCAAATGGTCTTCACCCTTAATTTTATGTCCTTAAAGTAAGGACGAGAATAGGTCAGGTTGGATCGGGCCTCTATTGTACTTGGATTGGACCAAAATGCTAATAAAACCCCTACCTGAGTTGGTTTAGGTTACAGGACCTTTTAACCATGCCCGAATACCAAATTAAACACCCAAATCTAGAGTTGGACTCGAATAAAGAGCTTGGACCGACCCAAATTAAGGCCCTTTTACTTACATACTACCGTAATGTACTAATGTCTGTAATATACATAATGATAATTACAATATATGGACCCACACCCATACTCAAATTTTATTTTATTAGGGCCTGCAGTGGACAAAGATTCACAAAAACTCTTTTTTCATCCTGCTCAAAGTTTAATGCTGTGTGATTGAATTGATATTAAGTGGGTGAATTGATATTAAGTGGGCCTCTAAATCCAAATTGGAAAAAAAAATAGCAACAAGATTTTAAAAAGAATTTGGTCCAATTGACATTATTAAGTGGGAATCGTGATGGGCAGAGGTAAACCCAGCCAAACCACATAGGTCCACAGTGCGCTCCAAAATTTCAATAAAAATTGTCGAATCACCGTCAAAATCTACATGAAAAACATCAATTTGCCCTCAAAATCAAACTACGTATTGAGATTCACACCCCACGAAAGAAAATCTTAGGTATGCAACTATTGATAGGGGATGCTTAAAAGGGAAGTTTTAAAGAATTTGGCTTATCCCAATCGTCCATCCAGATGGACGGTTAAATAAATATCTACAAGACTTAGTGGGTATGTATGAATTTTTTTTTTTTTTTTACTATCGGACTAATCCCGCTTGACGCCGAGAAAAAGTCAAATAAATTTCTTTATAATTTTAATATGATAGTGCACTTTTGAACTTATAATCTATAAATGCAAACCTGAGTCCTAAATCAATGTGTTATCCTGAATCCCCTTTAGCTTTTTATGTACGAACATGATGCAAGCATTTCTCAAAAACAGGCGCGTCATCTGCACGCCGTATTGTATTGTTCATTCATTTCACACGTCTAGTGGGCCCCAATTTATATCGAGTTCATATTAGATGTGCATGGCAGGTCAGCTTTATACTCCAACGTAGTGGGGCCCACCTTGCCGACGGCTCTACTCTTGCCACGTAGGCAGGTGGAGCACTTTTCATTGGTTACCACGCGCACGTGAACTTGGACGCGTTATTTATAGGTCCGATTGTGATTGTGAACTGTGAAGGGAAAGAGAAAGAGAGAGAGAGAGAAGGAACAAAAGGAAAGTCCCAAAATGGTCCATTCTGCTGCGCTGTAAAACCACGAGACTTAAAATTAAGAAAGGGAAAGGGTCTGAATAATACATGCACCATGTGCGTTTGAGAGTTCATGGGGGTCATTTGATCCAGTGATATGTTTTATTTGCAATAAATGAGGTCCCCAAGTATTGGGTTTTGGAGCAGTCCCCCATTTGAGGGCCCACCTCAAATGACAAAGTAACCGATAAAGAAATATTATCGCCATCATCAAACCCCTCAAATGAAAATTATGGATTTGTCACTCATCGTATGATGAACCTATTTAAAAACCAAAGTTCTCTCTCACACTAAAATAAGTCTAAAAGTAATTTATAAATCACGACTATCTTGCAAAAAGGGTGCTAGTATGCTTATTACACAATATTGTATTTTTTATGGGTTCATCAATCACCTTTGTTTTTTCTCATTCCTGTATGCCTCGTATCTGTAATTTAAACCGTTCACTTTATTTATTAAAGTACTGAAAAACTTTAAGATATTGGTGCAGATTGTCTTACTCTACATGCATCTTGAGTAATTTATGAAAAAGTCACAACTTATAAATCTAAGTTTTTATGCTTGTATGGACACTAAGTTCATGATCCGAACCATTAAATATTCTGATATTAATGGTGAATATTAGTACATTTAGTTTTTTCTATTAATCTTCATAGATTTTGAGAGATTTATGAAAAATTCAAAAAAATCCAAATAAATCTAAAATCATTTAATGCACTCATTTACTCAAAATGGTGATCATGACAGACATGGTAATGCATCTAGCTCACAAGTGAAACACTTGCATATGTAGCATTTACGTATATAGATTTCATTTTCATGTCACATATAAAAGGCAAGCAATCGTTTGTCTTACAATACATTTTGAGGTCTTACATTTGCTATAGAGTATAATAAGCCCAGTTTCACAAATGCACTGCACAAAATAGATGTCTATATTATCTTGGTCTTCCAAAAGCAAGATAATTTGTTTTTATAGATCTGGACTCAATGCAAAACCTATATGTTGTATATAAATCCAACATCTACTTTTAAAAAAAAAGACTCAACTCTATAATTCAGATTTGAAAAAACTTCAAGTATGCTCTCAATGAATATAGCTCAAGCTATGTAGGCTTTTAAAACTTATATATATTTTTATTTTAGGTATAAATGCAATCGTCTTGAATACGGATCCTTGGAGTTGGAACAAACAAAGATTCGATTCCAAATTCCAATGTTTCAAATTTTATATGCATACATAGATCTTAATCCGTCTCTTAATCTCTTCCACATCAAAAAATATGTTTTATACTCGCATTATTCAAAATCGGATCCTCTGGATGACTGGATATCCATTTGGAACCGCACTTCACTCTAATAAAAGTTGAAGCAATTATCAGATGGATCACCTTTCAAAAAAATGATGAACAAACTTCAGTTTTCACACAAGTTAAACCACTCCTAACATCTTTGAATGGAGAAGAAGAAAATATTCTTAATGAGTTAAGTAAGTTGAAGCAAAGCCATTGTTCAAAAAATAAAAAATAAAAAAACCTGCAGGAATGTCATTCTTGGGAGATTATCTTATGAGAATATATTTGGGATGTACTCAAGTTTGGAGTTTTCTCTTATTATTAAGAAAATCTTTTTGAAAACAAATCAAATATAAAATGTAACAGGAAATGTCTTTCCTATCAGTTCCGTCAGATTGAGAGGAAGATTATTGTATAGAAGAACATGGGGTTTGAAGTCCTAACTGATCTAAAAATAAAATATACTCGGAAAAATTAAGAATCATATGAAAAATCTCAAAAAATTAAGGATAGGGTGTTGTGCTGGTTAGCTCAACCCTTGCAAAATGATCAAGATGCCCTGGGTATAAGTGGGGGCCTAGGGGATCAAGTCGTTATACTTGTGATAGTGAACTATGGGGCCTACAAACTGTAGGTGCGGAAAAAATATGACCCACAATAAAGGGGGTGCCTTACAGGACTTATCCAAGGAGGTAGGGGACACCGATGCCTGCGCCAGGAGCCTGAGAAAAGGAAGAAGAAACGGAGGTCAGAGGACCCTGGCCTGGGCGGCGCAAGGCTCTCCGATGCCTAAGTCAGTATATGAACTGGACAGAGGATGGAGATTTTGGGGAAGAAGATGGCGTACCCGAATGGCATATTCGTTGGTCCCTTGGCTTGGATCTGCTCTTGTGTTTATATAGAGGAAGATAGAGGAGGCAGGGAGGTAAGAACTTGTCCCATCATAGCCCACTTGTCATTAATTGTAGTCTTATTACAGCCCACTCTGTCCCATCGGGCCTTATCCTGACGCCTTGGGAGCTGTGGAAGCCGCTCTGTCAGAAGATATGGGCGCCCGTGATATCTTGTCGTACGCCCTATCACGTGGCTAAGCATATGTAAGAGTACAGCACTCAAAGGCAGTCTTGGTCAGTCTTCTGGCACGGACGCCGAGATGAGTGATCAAGAATGAAGTGACAGGGGCCGAACTGGGGGTTTGGCCGAGATGGAGCTGGCCGAGCTGGATGTATATGAGCCTGTGACCGAAGTGGGAGCGCTCGGCTGGAGAGATCGAGGCCATGACCCGTTACCGAGATGGGCACACAGCCGAAATGGGCATAGCTGTCAGCATCGGTGCGAGTTTTGTGAGGCCAAAGTGCCGAGATGGCACCTATATGTACCGAGGTCATGCTCCGGTTATCCCCACACACAAACAATTTTGATCATCTACCTATACACTTCTGGGTCCCATGAAAAAGATGTTGCTCTGTGTGGGGCAAGGACCTGAGGTCATTATCTGTATCATGGTGGGGGGCAACAGTGCTTTCTGTAACATGTGGGCGGGGCCAACTGTGCTTTCTGAAGAACTACTTCAGTATCATTTACATGTTTCAACCTTCTACCTCTCCCATGATTGGCATCAAGAGTTGCCTGCATATGGTGCTGGAGGGTGACTGGTGTTGAATTGGCTCTAGGTCCAATCCAATCCATCGGAGCTACAATAGACACATATCAGGCCCAAGTGCGTCGAACACTAGTCTGGTCTGGATCAGACATTGTTTACTTGTTTTACATCTCTATTCAAATAGGTGGCTCCACTGATCATACCATGGCCAACTTTGTTAAATATATCAATATATTTTAAGGTCTTTGATCCAACATGACTAATCAATCAGATGACGTCCGCCAAACTCAGACAAACATACATTGGACATATCTAGAATAGTTTTCGAATGAGCAACCCATGCCTTATGTCACTGCACCAAATCGCAGAAGGGTTTCACATGTTTTTACATAATATTATTTTCTGCGTAAAACCTAGATTCCAAAGTTTTTAGTGCCGATAAGTGCTTTCCCACTTAATTAAAAGTGAACAGGACGACAAATTTTGTATTTAGTTTTTGTAATCTTGATAGATTAGAAAACATAATTTAGACAAAGCTACATGACTATTCGACCAGTCCTCTCTCATTTAAGTAAAAAAAAATTTCTTTTTCCTAGAAAGCAATATATAGGAGGAATCTGGACATCATCTTAAAAATTTTAGCCACTTAAGCTCAAGCATGGATATAATTGTCACTATTTTATTTTTACTGCTGAAAATTCAATCTTGCATCTCTTCCTGCAAACACGCTGTCAGTAATAAGAGTAATGGTCCTGTAAAGATAGTCCTTGTAACTTAAAAGGTAAGAACTCTTTTGGGTACCAAAAGTATAAGAGCCCTGCTACATGGACTAACCCATGGACCGATCCATGGACTAACTCCATAGTTTTGGGGGGAAAATCACATCACATCATGTGATTTTCCCCCCAAAACTATGGGGTTTGTCCATGGACTAACTCCATGAGTTAGTCCATGTAGACTTTTTGAAAGTATAAACCTCTTTTCAAAATCCGAACTTGAAATGACCATCAAGCCCAAGCCCCTCTCCCCCACTTGAAATGACTAACACCATGTGTACTTCCATAGTACTTATCCTGTACAACATCATTTAGGAAACAATAATCTGAGTGTTTGATATTGCACACTAAATCAGGGCAATTTTCCACCATAGCAGAATCTTCCTATGGCACAAATGTACCCTTCTGAAATTCTGTCATGGGTGTTTTTGTTACATTTAGAAGAAATCTTGGATTCCATCCACATCTAAATAGGAAAACCCTCTGTTGTTTTGCCCTTTTGCAGCAAACCACCTCCATTATCACTTATCAGTCCAAAAAAAAAAAAGGTATGCCATGGTCATTAACCCACTATTGAAGTGGTTGTAAGGTAACCCACTATTGGAGTGGTTGTAAGGTAATGCCTTCGTGGTGGAGAAGGCAAGGATTGGACACTGGTAAACAAAGAGAAGCCGTATAAAAGATTAGGTTGAATAATAATAGGAAGAAAAAGTTTTCCAAGTGGTAAGTGCCACACCTAAAAAGATGCCACGCTAAACAGATCTCAACCATCAAACCAACAATAAACACTCACCACCTTGATCCCATCACAACCACAAGGATAACTAAGGTGTGTTCTAGTTAATTCAAAGAAATCAAAAGGCCCACGTTTGATCCGTATTGAATCTTTAGAAATTTAAAGCAATGATTCTGAAGTTAAAATTGAAGAAGTAAAGGCGAGTATTTGTAAGGGACAATCAATTACTCTATGTTTGTGGGAAATGGTAACACATTCATCTCCTTAAGAAATTAAATACTAAGAAAGTGAGGTTATATATAGATCTCTAACATATATTTTATTTACTTCTCATCTTTTTAATATTCTTTCACTTGACCCACTTTTATATAAACTTTTAAAATTCAATATCCATATGAAAAGTGGTGGTGGATCGAAAGATTTTAATGGGAAGTTAGCCCATTCATGAAAGATGGTCCTCATAAAAGATTTATTCGGACATAAATGAAAGCAATGAGAATAGATCTAAACAAGTGAAATCCTATTAAAGGGTTCGATACATAATAAACTAAAAATAAAAAACATAATTCACGTGTCTAACCCAATATTGTTGAGACAAAGATTTGATGATGAGGATATACATATTTAAAGCCAAACAAAATGTCGAGTGGTTTTAATTGAGACTTACCAAAGGCACGTGACCTTCAACATCCAATGATAGCCAATTGGTGATTTATCATAGTTGTCAATTCCGGTTCGGGTTTCGGCCGAAATGATCAAACTTTTCATTTCGGTCCTTTAGCCAAAATACAATGCGGCTCAAGACTTTGCGGTTTGCATTCTGATCCATTTTGACTTGTTTATGTCCATTCTTGCCAATTCCAATCCATTCCAATCCACTTCAGTATGTAGCATGTAATATACGAAGTCTGTCTGTAGTCTGCAAACATAATTTCCACCAAATATTTTATTTCGATTATCATTATTTATATCAAGAAACATGCATAATTTATTTTTATTTTTATTTTTATTTTTCTAGTTTTCATATATATAATTCTAAAAGGTTACTCTGAGAAGTTTCACCGAAATCTCAAAACACCAAAATATTTTATCTTGGAGGCCAGACCAAAATGGCAACAACATGGCAACAACAACAAAAAAGAAACTAACTACTATGGATTCATCTATTTTAGGAAAACAGAGAGCCAAAGACAAGGCGAAAGTCCCAAACAGCCCGCATTCACCATTTCTATGACTGCTATACTTTGAGTTTAGAAGACTGGACATAAGTTCTCTAACTGCATTGTCTACTTCAGTCACCGTTAACAGTTTCGCATTTTGAGTTACTTGTAGTAATAGTAAGAGTAATTATTCTCAATGCCCTAAGTACACCTCTACAAATACACCCTAACCCTACACACACTAAGTTTTCTAAGCTAGTCATTCCTACCAAAACTTCGAAACGTTAGTAGAGACAGCAGAAATACTTTTCAATACTCATCCGTGGGTGGAACTTGGATTTTTTTTTTCAACACTTTTCCTCATGTAGAACCCAATTGGTCATACTTTTGATGATATGCACATTTCAACGTAGAGGCGTTCCTCCTAGGACTCAAATTCATGACCGATGATAGGCTTTAGATGCCACATTCAATTTCCTTAGCTGGTCATTCCTATGGCAAAATCTTGAGGCTTTAGTTGAAGCTGTGGAAACATTTTTCAATAACACAAACACAAAAGTAACAAGTAAGAATTGGACACAAAAAAAAATGAGCTGTGTATCAAACCTTGTTGGGAGGTCCACTTCGATACATACCTATCATTCAGATATAATGGAATTGAAGGATCTCATTATAGATCAGAGGTGCCATTCATGAGAACAAGCTGATAATCCCATCCATTTGTTTTAAGGGAACCAATGCTTAAGAATTAAGAGTTCTATAAGTGCTTCAATAATTGTTTAGGCTATCTCCCCTAGCTAATAAATAGCTATAATTATCAGATTGTGCCATGTATCGCTCAAATTTTAGGTCCTTAACCTATACTGATATCTTTCATCTAACCCGTTCCTACTGATTGATATAATTTAAAAGCTGGACCATCAAGTTTCCTCATGTATTAGTTGCTCCCAGTTCATAGCCGATTCTCCACCCCCAACTCATTAGATTTTTCTTTTTTTAATATGTATCACTAAAAAAATCAGCTAAAAGAAATATGTATGTATTGCATTACAAATTATTACACTCTGAACACTTTCCTTCCCCATATAATAATCCTAGAGTATCACTAAAAATGATGCTACTAATGAGGAAAATGACAATAAGATGAGTGGGGACTTTTCTGAAATATATTGATCACCAATGAACAACCATACACCCAGCTTGCATTTGGTTTTGCAACTCTACATTCTAATGATTGCTGGGGTCCTAGCCTTCCTAATAACAGGGTGGCAAGGATATTTGCAAATCTCATATGGTATTTTACTCTTAAATGCATTTTAGCAATGAATGGTCCAAGTACAGGTTGCTTTTTGTCTTTTGGATGTCTACATGCTGGGTCCTGCTGTTAAGTGGCAGAGGGACTCCCCTAATGCATAAACTGATTTTGTGTCGGTGGTGTGTGGAAATCATATTGCATTGATAAAAAAGAAATAGAAGATATCACTGAAGCTTCATTTATTTGTTAGAGCTAAATGACCTACTAGATTGATTATGTACATAAAGTCTTTTTTTTAACTATATATGTACACTCAAATGGAAATGAAAATTGGGACTGTCCATCCTATAGAGTGGTCTATTTGCTATGTACTGATGTGTGGATGCAAGAGGTGGGTTGTGCAAGATCAATCTGCTTTTAGATGACTGCAACATGGGATTACTTCTAGATTGAAAAAAAATTGGAATTCTCATGGGTAATTTTATTTACATGTACTTGGAGATTTTGTAATGAGCATTTTATCTTCTTAGCTTTCTATGAACCTTTTTTTTCAGTTTACCTTGAATCTGTTTTAAAGGTCAAAATTGGAGAATTTGTATTGGGGCATTTTAGGAACAAACTTTTACATGCACTGGCATAATGGCATTTGCGGAAGAACTGGGAGAAGAAGATTCTCTCAATTGTTGGGATCACACCACGTCCGGTTAACGTACAAGACCATGGACCCTTAAACACAGACTTGAGCTGTGTAACTTGCAGCCTTACAAAAGAAATGTAGTCTGCGGGACCTCCACCCAACCTGATGCCCTCACCACGCAATTTACCAAACCATCATTCTACACTTACCAATCTTAACAGCTATTGTCGCATTTATTTACTTGCATGAAGTCCACAATAGCAAACTTACAACTTATTGTTACATTTACAACATCAAAAGCTGTCTTCTTCTTGTTTTATAATGAGTGGAACATGTAATCAATCTAACAGTGACCGTCAAACTGATTTGATCAAGATATTTTATAATGGCATTAAAATAAGAAGTGTCGGATGTTGTAAAAAATTTAGAGTCTTGAAAGGTGGGCCCTACATATGAGATTAATGAGATGGCGCAAACTCCTTAAGACTACTCACAATCAGATAGTCTAACCCTTAGTGCCTGGAACATCCTCTCAGTCGTCTCGATCCCACTATGAAAGCAAGGATTGGTGTTTTCGGAGCGGATCCGTCATCGGAGGGCGGTTTGACCATTTTCAGAGCATGGTTCGACCGTCCTTGAATCCCAGTTCAATCGAATATGGAGTGAACCGTGCAAAATTTTTGGTTTTATATACATTTTTTTTCTGTAAGCTTGACACTTATCTTTTGAATGAAGAAATTTCTTTTAATTTATTAATTATTGTCTATTTTATAATGTCAAATTGCAAAGTTAAAATTTTTCTTCATTTTTTATACTTGAATATATGGATAAAATATATTTATGCCCAGTAGTTAATTGTTTATAAACCCCCATTAGTTAATTATTTATAAACCCACAAGCACTATGTTGTTTAGCTCTCCGGATGCACTCTGGATATATAATTATGTTAAAATTTAGCGCTCTGGTGCTCTTGCTCCCACTCCCGCTTCGTGCTCTGGGCACTTAAGTCTAACCTCTTCACTTGAAGACTTTGGATTTGTGATGGTAAAATTCAGAGATTTTCTAAGCTTATTGCTATAAAGCCTATAAATCAATAAGGCCCAATTTGAAGTTTAAACCACTCAATGCCACCGTTCCACCTCATTCTTTAAATAGGAGCCCTTCGGGTATCGAGATTGAGCAGTACAATTAAAAATAATTTTCTCTTGTGCTCATATGTTATGCAGTCCATTTGAATTGGTGCTGGTCATTTAAGGGATTCAATAAAATTCAGAAGGGTCCCTCCCACCTTAAGAGATGGTATGAATGCCCTTTTAGATGGTCGAGATTGCCCGTGGATACAACATTCAAAGGAGGGTGCTCATGTGCAAGGTCAGTCTGGTCAGAAACTTGTCCGAGCACGACCTTTTGATTTTTTTTCTTTTCGTTTTTTTTAAGCCTATGTAGTGAGATCGAACTCACTGGCTTAAATACTCTGTTAAAGCCCAGTCTATTTGCAAAATCTAGTCATAGCATTGTGGTAAGTATTGTGCCAGAATTATATGCCAAGGCTTAGTCCATGGACCTAGAAATGAAACCAATCTTGGTAGGTTTTGTCCTGGACAGAACCATTAGCACCCCTAATTGCAAAGCCAAATTAGAGTTTTTTGTTTTTCTAATATCAGTCCCTTAAATCTAACCACTCAACGACGCCCATGTATTGGTGAGAGGCGAAATCCAACTCCAATTCCAACGAGAAGAATAAATAAATAAATAAATAAATCCTAACTCCAATCAAGTTGGATCAATAGTCAATTTTTCTATATCTAAAAGATCATAATTTGCGTGTGTTTCATTCAATTTTGCGTTACACGTGATAAGCATGGAGCACCATGATTTTGAGTTGTTTGCATTTAAGAGGCGGCCTATAGATGAATTGGAGTTCTTTTATGCACCCCTAAGGTTTATAGAATTTGTAAATAGGCTATTGTGATTTGAGTATTTAGTGATATATCATTGCTTTTTTATTTTAATATCTTCCATGGCTCAAAAATCAATAGTCCTAATGAGAATGTGCAACCACAGTAAGGTTTGTATTGGCTTTTTTTTAATAAAAATGACAGTTTTGCCCTTATATTTAGTAAAAAAAAATAATGTCATTATTTACTTATTACAAAATACCAATATTTTATGTCAAGTCCCATTGGTCTTTCTCTTAGTAACTCTCTCATACATATGGACCCTAATCGTGTGTTCTAAAACTTTCTCCAATCCAATGGTGGGTAGTGTATGAATTGGATCAATTATAAATGCTAATCGGCATTATGATTAAGTTGGACTTAATGAAATGGGCCCCGTATTGATAAAAATAGTTTTATGTAGGGTACTCTTTTCCACGAAATATACTACAGTCACTATCAATATTACAAGCTTTAGAGAAAGTTTAATATTTTAAAATATTAATATAGGGATAAAGAGACAGGCAGAAATGTGTTTTCACTCTAAAAACTTATGGCGGTTGCAAGATTATTGATTTTGGTGACATATAAGGTATTAAAATGAAAATGCAAGATTGTATAACTAAATGTTAGAAGCCACAAGAGCCTATAATAAGTGACTTGGCCTCAAGATTTAGATTAACATTGCAATATCAAATTATATATTTTAATAAATATTCGTTTATTTAGATATATGAAGATCTTCATAAATTATTTTTGATTTTGAGAGAAACTCAAATATGTGTATAGGATTCAAAAGTTTTTAGACCTCTAGCCAGTGGCAATCAGAGCAAGGCCTTTTATGCGGGGAGCAAGGGCTTTTCTCATTAGCAATAATAAAAGAAAATAAAACCCATTAATTATTCTTATAAATAGTGTATCAATTTAATTTCATTAAGAAGGGAGGGTTAAATATCCCTAATAAATAAAAAAGAAAAAGAAAAACTAACTTCCTGTATGAATATAAACAGTTATATATAAAAATCATTTATAAAAGTGGATTCCAAATAAAAAAAAGTTATTTCTAATGCAGATTTTATTATTATGACTTCGCATATTCAGCCCATGGACCCTATCCTTATGCAAACTTTATTTGGATATATAGTCAATCCAATATGTCCCATTTACATCCTATTTAGATATTTATTAACGAAATACTATCTGCAAATTTAGATTAATTAGTGTTGCTAAAGAATAATAAGCAGAAAATAATCTGTATCAAAGTGACTCTACCTATGACTTCAAGGGCAACATGGGTGTTACATATCTTTAACTCATAACATGTTGGGCTAGAAATGAGGAGGGGAAACACATGTATGAGAAATAGGATAGGGTTTACTCTAGTCTAATGCGTGCTTTCTTGAATATTTTATAAAAAAAGGGAGATTATGAGTCTTTTAGAGTCAATTGAACACAAAAGAAGGTAAATTTTAATACAAATGAAAAAAACATACGACCTTTTGATGTTGCTTGAAAATATAGATGCCTTTTGGATAAAAAAAAAAGAATAAAGAGGTAGGCATGTTGGGAAGTCTCACATCCCACGTCGTCCAAATCACCCAAATCCTGATTTGAACGGAGCTTTATATTTTTGTTTGGGCTTTCTACCTAGGTTTTGGGTTGATACATGGTATCTTACAAGGCAATGGTGTATTTTTTTTTTTTTTGACATTTTAAACACCATAGAAATTCTATTTTGTGGAGCCAAAGGAAAAAAAGTTTAAATTTATTCTCATCTTGCCCGAAATAGTATGGGCATCGTGAAATCCATTGAACTAAACACAAATGATCTATACGGTAAATATAGAAAGGAGAAGAACTTACTAGAACTTAAATGAGCCACTTTGGAGTTTTTTCGGATATAGCATGTGGATGAAAAAGTTGAAGCTTGGATTGCCAAGTGTCTCTTTTACTCGAGCAAAAGTGAAATTATCCAAGTGGGCCCATCTATTTAAAATCTATAATGTTTAAAATGAATAACCTCCCATTCAGTAGAATATCCAAAATTTTATTTCAATAGAAGTTGGTTCTACCATATGATTGATAATACGATAAATATAGTCTTATGCATGATTTATTTATTGCTTTATTAGAGTCTCAAAGTCATACTCTGATGCCAACCAATTGAGCTACAACGGTTATAATGGGATCAACTGCTATTAGAGGAAGATTTGAGGCCCTTCTACTGAAAAAGAGCCCCATTATGGAGTTCTACTCTCTTCAATCAACTTAAGTAAGGCTAAGAGGATCCAAATTTAAAAAGTTGTTGAGGGCAATTGCCCTCACTGCTCGCCCCTAGCTTTGCCCTTGCCTCCATCCAGATTCATTAATTTATACTAGCAAAACAATCACGTTCTAAGCTTTGACCCTCATAGAGAAAACGTATAAATTATTAATTTCAAAATGAGAGCCCCTTTAATTGGTTTAAAAAAAAAAGGAATGAATATCATTCAAAATCAATTGCGAATTTCAGTTTCAGTTTCTTACTTTTTTTTTTTTGTGAAATCATGAGAATCATTAAGTGGGTCCATCATTTAATATATAGTAGGTCGTTGTGAGGTTAGACGAGGGTCAAAACTGAAAGGTAGCCACCAAAATCGAATTGAAAAGCTTCCACTATAATATATAATAACATATTAATGCGGGAGTCTAGGGAGTGTCAAAATTAAAGGCCATAGTAATAATAGAATTGAAAACTATTTCGTTATAATAATAATAACTAACAAATGTGCCCATGCTAAGCATCGACAAGCCAATATCTCTGCCACTCTTACATTGAAGTGGTTCATATCAGTTTTCTATCCTCTCCTAAACACTAACTAAGACATTTCTAGATATAAAGAAAAGTTAGACATTCAACCACAACAATTCTCAGGGTACAGAGCCCCGCTAACTAGATACAATCAAATCGTTAGTTAGAAACAAAGATATCATATTAGGTTTTTATTGAAAAGTCTTGTCAAGCTCGAAAAAATGATTTGAGAATTAGAAAAGATATAGTGATCGATGACTGCAAGTTCTAAGAAGCCACATTTGCAAAATAGAAGATTTGGATGGAAGCTATCTACTATCAAGTTTGGGCCCCATTTGATCATCCCATCACTTTTATTCAGGTTTCACTAGTTAAACGGTGTACCACCCATTCACATAGGTGCAAGCAAACTCGGAGATACATATGCACTAGTAGGGAATTTGGTCAACTCCTATGAAACCCCCATCTGGGCCCTACTGTTTGAGGCACACCTAATAACTACACTATATAAATATATCATAGGCAATAGTGAAAATTAAATTAAAAAAAAAGCCTTTACTACCTAATTTCTAAGCTTTCATTTTCACATGAAATCCAAATCCTTGTGTTTTCTAATCCAAAGATCAATATATGGACCTAAGTACAACCATAAGCTTGACAAATCTACGAGTACCCATTAATCATCAAATCATTAAAATTTAAAAAGGAGTCGAGAACTAGTTGATGTCGGATTTCGAACCATGAATCCTTAATACAACATGTATCAAGATCCACTCTATAAATATAAACATAAACATAAACGTATCAATGTCCATTGTTGATCCACTCCAGAGTACTCCAGATCCAACACGTTTACACCTTGCCATAGCATCAGTTAACTGTCATTACTCATTGGAATGCTGGTTTGTTTTTTATAAGGAAATATAAGAGGAGGACTTTCAATGTAATGTCTTCCTGCGGACTACGTTAACAAGGACACTCAAAACAAATGTCTGAAAGACACGAGTGCTCTCATAAAACAGCTAAAAAGGTTGGCCTACTCTAGTGTAAAAACAAGAAAAAAAAAGAGAAAAAGAAGTTTATACAAAAGAGCAATAGCCCGACAAGGAGGGAGAGAGTTCCCATTTCTCTCCAAACCTCAGATCTCTCTTTCTCTTTCGGTCTTTCCCATCAAATTACAATAGAGGGAAAAAAATAGAGAAAGAAAAGGAAAGGAAAGGAAAGGAAGAAAAGAGAAGCAAGGAAAAAAAAGAAACGCAAGAGTGATATCTGAAATCTCATCTCAAAGGCAGCAGTAGCAGCTTATACAGCTGCAAAAGAAAAGAGAAAGAATCATGGGTTGCTGTGAATCCTCCTTCTTTACAGAAACCCACCCAGAAGAAGAGAAAAACAAGCAGCAACAGCAGAATCCGCCTTTCAATCCTCAGTCGGCTGCTTCTGGAGAAGTAGGTGCTGGTGGGGTGCCTTCCTTCTCGGAGTTCTCTCTCTCCGATCTCAAATCCGCTACCAACAACTTCAGCTCTGATTTCATCGTCTCCGAGAGCGGAGAGAAAGCCCCCAATCTTGTCTACAAGGGACGCCTCCAGAACCGCCGATGGATCGCTGTCAAGAAGTTCACCAAGTTGGCCTGGCCCGATCCCAAGCAGTTTGTGGTAAAATTACGACACCCCAAATCGTGTTTTTTTGGTTTTTGCGTTCTGGGTGCTCGGTCATTAGAGTTTTGATTGGGTTTTTGGTGATGGGTTTCTTTTATTTTATCTTGTTTTTGCAGGAGGATGCGTCTGGTGTTGGGAAACTGCGGCACCGGAGGCTTGCGAATTTGATTGGGTATTGCTGTGATGGAGATGAGAGGCTGCTTGTTGCGGAGTATATGCCGAATGATACGCTTGCTAAGCATCTCTTTCACTGTAAGTGCCATTGCTTATTATTGATTTGTTTTCTTATTTATCTTATGTTTTCTTGGTTTTGATTTTTTTTTTCTTGTTTGATGTGATGAGAAATGTGTAAGTTGTGGAATTTATGACTATACCCATTTGAAGCAATCCAGCATTTATTTGATGAGGTTTGTTTGTAATTGATTGCAAATCCTGAAGTGATTCTATACTCATAAATGTAGTTAAAGGGGGTTAATGAGAAGAACACAGTTGTCTGAAAAAGGAGGATTGAATAGTAATGAATGAGCATGACATGGGGTTGTTTCTTAGTTAATGCAGTAAACAAAGCAGTCTCTTCAATTTGTGCACAGGAAGTGGGAATGATTTTGGTAGATAATTTTTTCGGTTGTGTTTCTGCAAAGTGTGTCTGTTCTAGCAAACAAACAGATTGGTATTATCCCCATTTTACTCTGGGTTTTTATATTTTGATAGGAGGAACAATTACCTGTTCCTATAACATTACAGTGAAAAAAAACTCCCTTTTCCTGCATATTTCGGATTGGTATGGAAATCAGAAATCATGTTAGCTAAAAACTGTTTATCCAACACACTGTTGACAGTCGGTACTCACAGTCTATTGTGGTGGAAAAGACAGAGGAATAGATCTTTCTGTTCTCTCAAGGTTCAAAATTACAAGTGATTTGGGCCTCGGGGTACACCCAGACTCATCCGGAAAATGTAAGAAATCAGAATGGGTGACTAAGATAAATGTTATGGTTTCCATCCTAGCTTCTTTTCTTTCTTTATATGGATTTTGGTTCTTTCAATCAATAGGTTCTGGGATGGGTCGTTAATATTTTGTCATTCTGGCTGCTGAACTGTCATGACTATATTTGGATTTTTTCCCCAAAAGTCATTGGGGTTCATTTAAAATTATGTTTAGCATTGCACATGTGGTGATAGGTTTTAAAATTTTGATCTCTTCATGGAGTTTATTTCTCAAAACAAACCAGTATCATTTGGTAGCATTTAGTATTGTCATCTATCCTGGGAATTATTTAATTATTTATTTGCTGAAAGAAGGATTTATATTAAGAAAAGGAACCATAGTACAAAAGGTGTCCCCTACTCAGATTTGGGTCAGTACATGAATTACATATGGGATCATAACAAAAAGCATGTGTTGAGTTGTCTGCCAAAATATATTTTCCTTGCTTCATATGACTGTCTGCTCCAAAAGATGGTTTCCCAGCTGATTAGCTTCAGTGGTCTGGCTCTGCGGTTCCTGCACACATTGCTCTTGTAAGTACAGATGCCATATATGTAGAGGAAGAGAAGAGTTATATAGCATTCTATATTTTAATATTGCAATATATGTGTTAAGTTTTGAATCTTTGCCATTCCTTAATTCCCCAAATGATTTCCCAAGTTTACCATATGCCTGACTAGTGTGCAGAAGTTGATGCCTAGGTTAATGGCTAAAAGCCCATGTTTTAGTGCTTCTTTATGATACCTAGATATTGATATGTATAAGAGCATAGACACATGAAGTGAGGATACAACTCTGCAATTTCTAAACCCACTAAGACCCATTTTATCCATATTCCATAACATGACGTTTCATAATTAAAATGCAACTGACTTGATTGTTTTATACAAAGTGTTACTTTTCCTTTTTCCTCCTAATTGATAACATGACTGGCTCTGACAAGGCTGCAGCCTCATGGTTGTGACAATGAGCACCTTTCAAATGTGCCATGGGCTCTTCTCCGAAGTATTACTCTTCTTTCATCCTTTATAGTTTTCTTTTCGAAATTTAAATTAATAAATAGGTCAAGTCCGGGTTTGACCCATAAATATTATACCCTTAGATCAATCCAATCTGAACCCGACTCGATCCAACCCATACACTTACTACTGTGTTTTTTATCATTTAAGTTGACTCGAACGGGTTTCTAGATTCATGAAAGCAACATTGTATTCATTAATTCCAGTCATTTTTTATGTTAGAAGACAGCAAAATAAATAGATCTTTGTAAACAATAGGCCTCATGTGGTGGGGCACACTAAATATTATCATATAATTAATTCATTTAGTTGAGGTGGATGTGGTGGTAAAACTATGAAGGATAGAATCAGAAATGAGCTTTTTCGGGAACATTTAGCGGGTTGCATTAATTGATGAAATAAAAAAAGAAACTTATTTAGGATGGTTTGGACATGTCCAACGTAGGCCAACAATGACGTTTGTGAGGAAAAGTTTTTCTATGTAGGTTGATGGCCTACCAAGGGGAAGGGGTAGGCCGAAGAGGACGTGGATGAAAGTAGTAAAAATAGATTTGATAAAGTGCAACCTATCTAACGATTTGGCTCAGGGTAGATTGGAGTGGAGAAACATAATTCATGCGGCTGATCCCAACATAGTTCGGACAAGGCTTTGGTGGTGGTGGTGGTGATGATGATGATTAGTTCATTCAGTATCTAGTATTAGTACCATATTGGCATGCTAGGCATACCTAAGTATCTGGGTATTTAAGAACTCTGCAGTAATTTCTCTTGAAGTTATATACCAACTTAACAAAGCTCATGGATATACACTTGAAATATGCTTCATTTTTGAACTTTTTAGAATTTTCTTAAATTTCTGTTTCACATGGCATATCAGCTTGAATCATTTTGCGGTCATGACTCAGAATATGCCACTGGACTTCCTTTGATAAAGCCAGGTGAGCTACTGGTGTTAGTTAATAGGTCAGTGAAGGTTTAGTTTTTGCACCTTTCCTGACCAAGCTTAATAGATGAGTGAAGGTTTGTGGTGCAGCTTTTCATGACCATGCTCATGTATGTCCTGACCGGGACTAATGTGTTGGTCTCATATGGCATCTCCTTTCAGCATTAGTATAGGAGTGCAAATGAAGTGGCAGATGCTTTTGCAAAATAGGGAGTTGATAGCAATGGCATGATTTTTTGCTTAAGAGATTTTTCACCAATGAGAGTTTTTGCAGTTTTGTTTTTGTTCTTGTTCATACAGTATTATACTGAATAGCTTGTCTGTCCTATGCATTTTAACACTTAAATGAAATTCTTATGTTACTGATTAAAACAGGATCAAATAACTTGCATCATAGTACTGTTATGTTGTATGATGTGGATAAAATGTTTTCCTATATTTGCCTGTATTGTTTGTGTTGGTTGGAAACCATAGTGTTTTTTCCCCACCAACAATCACTAAAGCTAAGATGGTACATAATGTAGTTGATTATATTTAAATGTTAATAAAGTCTCCATATGGTAATGTCATATCAATTTATTTTAATTTAAAACAAACTTGTCAAGCCTTCTGTAGACTTTTTTCTTATTCTTTGTCCTTATTATAGCAGACATTTTTCCTGTCTGGTAGCATTCCAGGTTGACATTTGATTAATATTTTGTTTGTCGTCTTTATGGCTACCCATACTGGGGCATAAGTTTGATGAAATACTTGAATAAAAAGTTTATTCTTATTTTGCCCATGCTTAAAATCTTGATTCTCTGAATATCAAGATATAGGAGGCTCTTTATCTCAAGTTTATATGATTTCGTACTTGGTTGGTTCAATTAAAACTCAAACCTTTGCTTGTTTTGAGAATTTATAACTTAAATTAATAAGAGTTACTGCCGATCTGTACCATTGTAGGTGACCTTAAATTCTTTTTTTTTTTTTTTCTTTCTGAACAGGGGAAAATCAGACTATTGAATGGGCTATGCGTTTGAGAGTTGCAGTATATATTGCTGAAGCCTTAGATTACTGTAGTAGTGAAGGTCGACCTTTGTATCATGACCTGAATGCTTACAGAGTTCTCTTTGATGAGGTAAAAATTCGTCTTTGTCCCTAATAAAAATATTTACCTTGTTATATAGGAGATACTTTCTTTAGGATCATTTTATTGCTCCATCTCTCTACTGAATTCTGATCTTCATATGGCATGTGTCTCCAACACACTGTAAAGATGTGATGGGGTTGTGTGATTCTTCATTGTAGGAAAACTTGCTATAGTCTGACTATGCAGACCATTTTGAGGGACCGTGGATTCAAGAGTGTGAGAGATAGGACGTAACTTTGTCTGAAGAATATAAACAATTATGATTCTTTATCAATTATTTGATTGTAAATGGAGGTTTATCAATCTCAGATTCTCATCTCCTTATTTTTTTTTTGTTTTGATAATTATCAATATCATCTCCTAAGGTTCTATGGTTAATGTCTTTTCAGCTTTTTTTATCATTAGTTCCTGGCTTCCTGCACTTCCAAATACTTTATTAGCTTGGGAAGCTCTAGCTGTAGGCTCCATTTTGGTTTTCTTTCTTACATGTTATTAAAACATATTGAATTGACTAAGAAGATTAATAAATGGTACTGGTAGGGCCTCATATCTCAAAACCTTATTCCTTCAGTTATTTTTATCATTTCACATATTTGAACTTCTTTCTTATGCTGTTGTTTCTTTTTTTATTACCTGTTCGATGTTAGTTATCTTTTTCATCTTCATTCCCTACTTTTGGATTCCATTAATTGTGAAGAAAATGTCCAGAAGTTAATACTGGAAATCTAGAACATACAAAAATCTTGAGTCTGTACACTTAATTGTCAGAGAGTGAGTACTGTGATTTGACAATCATTAGAGATAAAAAAAAAAAAACAGAGAAGTTGATAGCGAACCCTAGAGACCACGTTCACCCAGGACAATGAGTTTGCAACTCCTGTAGAGTTTTCCACCAGCCACTAGCAAGCAAGGTAACTTAGTGCAGCTGTACGTTGGTCAGGGTAATTGATATAGTAGCAATGCTAAGGTCAGATAGTGAGGCCTATGGATCTGACAAGTCTGTGGGAGGGTCTTCCTTGGCATGTCAAGTTCCCTTTCATGAACTTACATTGCTTTGACATGCCATTTTGGTTTAAAGGGTCATGGGATCTACTTCTTGTTTGACATGTTTATTCATTCCCAGTTTTACTCTTGTGCTGGTCAGGAAGTTTGCCGTAGATTTTTATTTATTTATTATTTTTGTACTGTATTCGTGTAAATCTATATTATATATATTTTCTTTATATCCAAATACACTGCTTCCAGGTTCTGTAAGGTATAGTTAACTGTTGTGTGTTGCTTGTGTGAATTCAGCCTGTTGATTTCTGTTTGCCTTTGCAGGATGGTGATCCGCGACTTTCATGTTTTGGCCTTATGAAAAATAGCAGGGACGGGAAAAGTTATAGTACAAATCTGGCTTATACACCTCCTGAGTATCTAAGAAATGGTAACTTTGTATTTTCTTTTCTGATGTCATATGATATATATTTGCAGGTTGTGCCCTCTCTCTCTCTAGTCTCTACGCACACACTAACACAAATATTCACTTGTGCGTTTTTCCTGTGAGAAATCTACCCACTTTTCTATATGGGAAACACTTTTTATGGGCCCCCCTTGATGCTTGCCAATCATGGAGGGTAGGGACAGAAAGGTCTATGTATCGATCATGGATGCATAAAAAAGCTACATAATCAGACCACTTAAAATATTATAATAACGTTATAATATATAATATAAATTATATACTTTGGCTTTAAATTGGGTCCATCAGAGCCGGGTCCATGTAAATAGGACACAAATCGGGTCCCAGTTTGGGGCATGAACTGAACCCTAACCCGACAGTTTACATCCCTACCCAGACGTATTTGTCTACTAGGCCAGAATGAATCCACCTGAGTTTGGCCTGTTGCCACCCCTACTAGCCATGCTAAATATTCTGTTGTTAAAATTTTGATCTGCAGATTTCATCTCTATATTTGGGTGTGAATATTAAATTTAGAGTGGCTTGATCCAGTTAAATGATTATCCTGAGGTACATGAACAAAGCCTAATATTCAGTATGGGGTCTGCCTTTGAGATTAAAGATGGATTGATGCCATTCTACTTGAATCTGCCAACTTAAATCGTAAATGTTTCAGCATAAGCTCATATGAGATGTGAGGTGGTCCACTTCTGTTCCACCTGACATTTGAAAATGATTCCTTTTCTAATTACAAGGTAAACCACCACCGAGTATTTCTCCTTTGCGGTTTTTTTTTTTTTTTTTTCCATATTGTACTTAAAATCTTGATCAGGATTTTTATCTTAACATGTAATGGTTATCTTTTATGATGAAATAATCATTTTGAATACAGTTAGACCACAACCTTTTGCTGTATTTATTTATTTATTTTTTTGAAAAATTGTATCATATCTGTAAGCTACACTCCATTTCTTTGGATTTACATCCTCAGTTATTGTGACATGTTATTTTGGTCAAGTGTTTTCTGGAAAATATTCTAAAAACATTACTCATCTGAAATTATCATGCCTTGTAGGAAGGGTGACTCCTGAAAGTGTAATATTCAGCTTTGGTACTGTCCTCTTGGATCTTCTCAGTGGAAAGCACATTCCTCCAAGTCATGTAAGTTTTTGTCTCCACCATTTGTTTGCACCATCTTTTGTGCATTTGGTTTCTTGTAAGTGCTACCAATACCATACTCATATTCCGTGCAAGCATCTGCCCCTAATTTGATGCTGCAGATCATGTATTAGATTGAGTATGCAAGTTTTTTATATTTGATCTTATGAAAGATGCTGGAACATTATTTATGTACTTTTTACGTTCAATGTATTTATTTCATTTGCATTTTATGACTAATTATCTATCAGTACATAGCTGCTGATGCACAAGAATAACAAAATTTGTCACTGCACGGGTTTTGATTGCTGCTATGCCTGCTCTTTCTGGTTTGACTTTCCCTTCTAACATTTTGGCATGAGTTTGGGGCTGAGAGTTATATGCGAGAATATCTATTAAGAAAATAGAAGGTATCATGCAATCATCTATTTAACTTTTTCTAAATGATTAAAAAAATCATGGAAGATGGTCACAACAGCCCAAATGTCCACGCATGTATGTTTGCATAAATATTACTTGGGCTGCACAACCGGAAATCCGGTCCGGTTTTTGGACCGGAATCCGGTCGGACAGGATTTCCGGTTGTGCCTAAAATAAAGGACCGGACCGGTCCAAAACGGTCCGGTTGGACCACTTATAAGTGGTCCAGACCGGTTTTATTTTTTTTTTCATTTTCAGCTCACATCTTAAGATAAAAAATAGTGGGGTTTATTTGATCACACATCCAAATTTGTGAAAACGCATAGTTGTAGACTTTCAATTTAGGGTAAAAGTGTTATGTTTTTATTAAAAAAATTAAATTTTTTTTTTATTATTTATATTAATAAATCCGGTCCGGTCCGGTCCGGTCCCCAAAAGGCCTAGACCGGACCGGACCGGATATAACCGGTTTTCCAAATCCGGTCCTCGGACCGGATTTGTACCACTAAAACCACAAATCCGGTCTAGTCCGGTCCGGTCTGCGGTCCGGTTTTGTTCAGACCTAAGTATTACATGTAGAGGAAAATGATGTTTGTTTGGTTGTAATCTTTGCTACGTGTCCAGAAGAATAAATTCTGGTGATAATATCACTCATCATCAAGGCCTTATCCCAACTATGTTGGGGTTGGCTACATGACTTTTGTTTCTCCATTTTGGTCTATCCTGAGCCAAATCCTCGGATAAGTCTGGTCATATTATCCCTTTGATGGCTGAAATGTGATACAGTCGAGGCCGTAGAACATATTATTTTCAATGTTTGAATATTGGTTTTCTCATTATTTTCAAATAATATGTTACAATCGCTCCAAGTGAGAAAGCATAGTATTTGAAAATATGTTTTCTCATTATTTAAAAATATTATTTTCAATGTGATCAACCAGACATTGAGGTTGCTTCTCTTTATCGGCCGTAGCGGTCGAGGCCGCTATGCTATTTTGAAAATAGCGGCGCTATGGTCTAAAACCTAGTAGAGCCAAGTAATTTTAGTTTTTTACACTATTTTTTCCTATCTGTTCTCTTCAATAGCCTTTCCTAAAGTTGTCTTTGCCCTTATAGGGTTTCAAATCACTAAAAAACATACAATATTGGTTACTATACAAGATTCAAAATTTTTTGACCCCTTAAAAAATTCACACCGCTACACCGCTACATGTCACTACCTTTTTTTTTTTTTTAATATTGCTACGTATTGCTACTTATCGCCCGCTATGTAGCGTTTTGGCCACTGACCGCTACGCCCGCTACAATTGCTATTTTGATCCTTAAGTAACACAACTACTACCCGGTGTCAATCTTGGGGTCCGACATAAGGGGGCCAGATTCGTGCTTTCACCAACAACAAAAAACTTAAAAATTTTCAAATGGGTTGAGTGCCACTGATTTGGATAGTCTAGAAGATGGGCGTTGAAGCTTTGGAGTTTTGGAAAGCTAGATTGCTGGTCAGAATCTGGTTGGGTTACATTGTTGGGCATTGGTTTTTTTGCATCATGGAAGTGCATCAGCTCTTAGTTGGTTCAAGCTATCCATTGATTGTTCTTTTGGGGTAGGTGAGGCTTGCAGTAGGTTTAGTCTAGCTACATCAGCGTGCACTTCATGTTATTGACCATTTCAAGTGTATATAGGTAACTGCATAAAGCTATTTAAATCCAGTTGTCTCCTTTCTAAGATTTACACTATCACTCAAGGATGAAAATAGTAGTACGGCCCGCCGCCAAACCGCTACGAAGCGGGCGCTATGTAGCATAGCGGGGCTACGTAGTGGTGCGATTTGAGAAAATCGCCAAAAAAATCTGAAAAAATTTCAGAAAATCTAGAAAATTGTAAAATGAAAGAAAATGTGGTTCTTTTGCAAAAGTAAGTAAGAAAAGGAGGTGTAGCGGTACCCTCAATATATGAGGCCCTGTATCGCTGTATAAATAGAAAATAATAGTAATGATTAGTTTTTTCACATGTATTCATGTTTCTTAGTCATGCTAACTTAGAAAGTAATGGAAAGTTCATAAAAAAAAAACTAGAACATGAAATAAAGGCTGAAATAAAGGCATAAGACTTAAGAGTTAGGTCATTAGTGAACATTGAACAATCAAATATCAATACTTCAACATTCAAGGTTCAAATTCAATCAAGTGAATGAACTATGAAGTGATCAACAATCGACATTCAACACCAATTTAGAAATGACAAAGAGTAGAGAGTTAGTGAAGAAAATATGAATACCTTAATCACCACGAAAAAGAATGTCTACCAAGATTCAAGGCATGGTTATCCTCGTCCCCATCAGTGTTATCATTTCTATTGGCACCATATTGACTTTGATATTGATGAGCATTGGGATCCACAAATCCAAAGAAGGCAGCCGTATCATAGGAACTTGGAGGAGGTGGAGGTGGATATCTACTATATTGCGTTTCACCATAGTCAGCATATGAGTAGGATCCTGAAGCTGAAGACTGTTCTTCTCCTTGTTGCACTTGACCATATGGAAAATACTGTGAGGGTCCTTGTCCATTGTAACTAGGGTTGCACGAATCAGTCCATGATGCCGCTTGTTGTCCTCCAACGTCTCCACCCATATTTCCTTGCTCATTACTACCTCCAGCCCCTGGTGGTGAGTCTCTTCGGCGCCGTTGATAACCACGGCTTGGATCAAATCTTCTAGATGGAGGTAACTCCCGTACTTCCTCTACAGGAACGACATCGTCTTCATCATGTTGATAGTATTTACTAGTACCACCTGTTCCATTGTTTCCTCCATCTCCTCCACCATGGCTACTCGAAGAGGCCGTGGTGGAACTAGCTTTCTCAGAAGATCCAATATGAGTAGGTTCTTTCCCACTCCTTCTAGTCCTACTGGTACCTTCTCCTTGAGGTGGTTGACCTTCTGCAGGTGTCTCACCCATATCCGCATCTATCAACTCTTGAACCGTTCCCTGAAACCCCAGATCTGAATCTAGCAGTGGATCCTTTATCTCGGCTAGCAATGGGAGTAAGGGATCGTCCTCTCTGAATATGTGATCTAAATTAATAGGACAATAAGCGGGATCGTCCCTTGTCCTTCGCTCCCTAGTTCTGTTTCTTAACTTCAGATTGTAATGACACTATACAAGCTTGTTGAGTTTGTGCATGGTAAGCCAATTCCTGGCCTTCATGTGGATCAAGGAGAAAGTGCTCCAATTTCTCTCACAGTTGGAAGATGTTGTAGTTTGACTAAGGATTCGAACAGCCGCTCTCCTTAGATGTGGAGCACTCTCTCTATAATTCATCTACCAATCAGCTGAAATGCAAAAAATAAATAAAGAAAATTAGATATTCGTAACCCTCAAGTCCTTCTAATCAATTAATATAAATAGATCAAGATTCAAGACTATTGGGTGGGGTCTTTTGTTCATAGTCATACCAAGTGGCATCCTTCTAATCGATCGTATCACGATAGGGTCAGCAAAGGTTCCTCTCTTTTGTGTATATATAGATATCTACAATGTGAAAATTAGAAATAAGTCAGTAAACCCTTACACCATGTATGGCAATTGGCACTTGGCAGCATAATTAAATTCTCATAAGTAACCACTCACCTCTTGTATGGCATCAATTTGATCATCTGGGTTTAACAATCTCTTCAATACCTCTCGTAATCCTACCCGCAAGTCCGTATCTATTGCTTCGGCATGTAGTTCGGCATTGCGGTAATAGAATTCGGGATTCAAAAAATAACCTACATTAAAAATATGTAGAATGTACAGTGAGCAAACAAGATAATAAATGCATTAGTTAGGAAAACAAAAAGTATCAAAGATATATATTAATTACCTGCAGCATGCAATGGATGGTGCAACTGATATGTGGCTATCCGTCTATGTTCAGTTGCATCAACGGACTTCACAAAGACGGTCCCAGCGACTGAATACACCAAAAAGTTTATTAATTGTGTTTGGGTGCCGCTGGTCCACCCGTCACACATGATGATAACACCATTCTGTTGCCACATGGGCCTAAACTTTTCCACCTAAGCCTTTATTTCTGTATATTCTTTTTCAAGGTATTTAGTGCCCACATCATATATGGAGGGCACCTGTATACCCCGCCCAGCTTCAGCGACAACATCAAGAATAGTTTGGAAATATGAGGAATCTACTACCTGTAGGTGGTATGTTCTTGTGAATTAGCCATTTTGCTTTAGCTTTGACTAACCTATCTCTTGCAGCCTTCATTACCCATTTCACAACACTCAATATTTTTGGTTGTTTAGCTCCCTCTTTTCTATGTGCTAGAGGATCAACAGGGAGATGAACTGCTCTTCTAGTAGAGATAATTTCTACATCAACATCCCGTTCTCGGGTGCTAAATGCCCTACGCATGCCTCCCGCAATGCCCTTGCCCCTGCTTGGCACCGTAGATGAGCTCTCAGCATCATAATATTTGCTTTCAGCAAATGCACGACGTTCATGTTCTTCTTGTTGACTCATGATGGACTCTCGGTGTGCAGCCTCTATCTGTCCATCTTCCTCATCAATAAATTCATCCCCAAATACGTCATAACGGGCAGCGTCAACATCTTGCTGTCTCTTTTCTTTTATCTCTACTTTTCTAGATTTGTTTTGGCCAACCAAAGCTTTCATTTGTTCCCTGACTTCCCTTGGTACTTCGGTACAGCCAGCAACATTGCCAGAAATGTGGCCTAAGTGGTGCTTGAATCTTGTAATGCGTCCATTGGTCACTTTCCCACAAAACTTGCATTTGATTTTCAGCCGGTTATTCTCAACTGTCTCACCAAAGCTCCATGCGGGATCAATATCACGAGGCATTTTAAGTTATCAATTGACAAACACAAATACACAATAGAAGACTGAATACCTCAACCTGGCTATAAATATGAACAAGTAGTATGTTAAAATCAATAAACATTCAAAATGTGATGGATGATCAATCATTTAGAATGCATTTCCAAGTGGTTTCATGGGTTGTCCATGAGTATTCACATTTTTTTTTTCAAAAAATAAATAAATCAAAAAATAAAAATAGAGAAAAATCAATAAACATTCAAAATGTGATGGATTGATCTATGGGAAACATCGATCTATCATTTACAAGAAATTTCCAAGTGGGTTCATTGGTTGTCCATGAGTATTCTCATTTTTTTTTCAAAAAATAAATAAATCCGAAAATAAGAAAAATTAATAAACATTCAAAATGTGATGGATTGATCTATCGAAACATAGAATTATCATTTACAATCAATTTCCAAGTTGCTTCATTGGTTGTCCATGAGTATTCACATTTTTTTTTCAAAAAATAAATAAATCCAAAAATAAAAAAAATAAGAAAAATCAATAAACATTCAAAATGTGATGGATTGATCTATGGGAAACATAGATCTATCATTTATAAGCGATTTCCAAGTTGTTTCATTGGTTGTCCATGAGTATTCACATTTTTTTTCAAAAAATAAATAAATCTGAAAATAAAAAAATAAGAAAAATCAATAAACATTCAAAATGTGATGGATTGATCTATGGGAAACATAGATCTATCATTTACAATGCATTTCCAAGTGGTTTCATGGGCTGTCCATGAGTAATCAAAATTTTTTTTCTTCAAAAAATAAAAAATTTTAGAAAATAAAAAATAGCAAAAAATAAAATAAAAATAAAAATATGTGTGCATGATGAAAGGGAAACATGGATCTCATCATATTGCATGACAAGGAAGCATTTTATAGTACTTAGACTCTTAGAAAGAGATGAATAGATGATCTCAAAAGTTAAAAGACTAGAAAAAAATCCAAAAGAAAAACATACCTAGATGGAATGGAAGCTTGGGCCTTGGATCTTGTAGTTGTTTGTGTTTGATTCCTTCGAATTTGATGTTACTCGTACAGTCTTGTAGTAAAATCTTGAAAATGAGTTGAAACTTTGGAGTTAGGAGGCTTTCCAGCAGTAAAGGAGGAGTTACTGTGGTTGAAAAGTGAAAAGGAATGGGCTAGGGCCCGCTGGGGGGGTTAAATACCCCCCACCCGCAACGTAGCGGGAGCCACGGTGCGATACCCGCTTTTTACTTAGTCGCGTGGCGGACTTGGCCGCCATGGCCGATATAGCGTAGCGGCCGATATTTTCATCCATGCTATCACTATCTCAACTGTACTTGGATTGTTTGATTGCTTAAGCATATAGATAATAAGTTGAAGGTAGATTATTCTTAGGAGGAGCTACATTTTAGTATTTAATAAGTTGTGTAGTTTGGTCCCTAACATTCTTCGGGTGAGTTTGCTTGGAACTCTTCATAGTGCAATCAAATTATCCTTTTAGAACTTCAGCCTGCATCGGAGCCTGTTCCTATCACGCCCACCAAGTATTTGACACACTTCCTCTAAAGAAACAATCAAACGAGGATCCATCGGTAATGTCCTTCGAACAACTCATTAAGGAGGTACTTGACAATTGACATACATAATATAAGGAAGCATATGGCCATTTCTCTGGAGAATTTGTGACTAGATTTAGCAGCAGATATTGTGTTAATTTCAGGTGTACATTCATCTCTCACCCAACACAATGCAAGCATTTAAAGGATGAAAGCATCTAATGTTGGCTTGGTGTGTCATGTTTGACAATTTGGAACTAACAAGGTTACCATAACAGTTACAGCGGTCCAGTCAATGGAGATCATAGAAATCAGGGAGCTATTGAAATCAGAGGGCAAACAGGAAGATTACTGTGATAGAAAAGGTGTATCGTTCTTAGTGATCGATCACCAATATATAGAACTGTATTGCCATCTTTATGGCTACAATTTGGGAATTACAATGAATAAGTTATCTTATATACAAGATACAATTGAATGTAAAAAATCCTACAGTAATTATGTATATGACTAAGACCCACGTGTATGACATATCCTCTAATGAGCAAGTGGTATTGGGTTTGTTCTTGACAGGTCAGGTGGACCTGTGTCATGTAAACTAGAGGATGATCCACTTCTACACTCCCCCTTAAATTGATGCAGAGTTTGACGGAGCATTAATTTGGTAGTGAGAAAATCATGACGGGGACGAGGCACAGCCTTTGTAAAGAGATCTGCTAGTTGGTTCTGTGAAGAAACATGAGTAAGATGCCAAACACCCGTGAGAACATGTTGCCGTATAAAGTGGCAATCAACCTCAATGTGCTTAGTGCGCTCATGGAAGATAGGATTGTTGGCAATCTGGATCGCACTAGTATTACCGGCATTAAGTGGAGTAGGACCAGTTACAGGAATGCCAAGTTCACAAAGGGGTCTTCTTAGCCAAACCACCCCACTACTAGTGGAAGACATTGATCGGTACTTAGCTTCAGTAGAGGACTTAGAAACGGTAGACTTTTTCTTGCATTTCTAAGATATGATAGAATCGCCAAAAAACATACACCAACCAGTTGTGGACCTATGTGTGTCAGGACACCCAGCCCAATCTACATCCGCATAGGCTCGAAGATGCATAGGCGAGGTTGACGAGTAAAAAAGTCCACGATCAATGCTACCAAGGATATAACAAAGAATCCGATGGACGACAGTAAGATGAGGTTTATGAGGGTTACTCTCAAACTGGCTCACAGTCTGAACAGCATACAGAATATCTGGTCTTGTCATAGTGAGATAAATCAAACTGCCAACAAGCCGTCAATACAATGTTGGGATCAGGTAGTGGACGACCTTCATCCTTCCGTAATTTTGCATTCAACTCTAATGGAGTATCCACAATTTTGGAGTCTGTCAAATGTGCCATTGAGAGTAGATCTTCGGCATATTTCTTCTGATGAATGCGAATACCAGCTTTGGTACGAGAAATCTCTAATCCAAGAAAATAGGTTAGAGGTCCTACCTTCATTTTGAAAGTTTTCAGAAGAAATGTCTTAAAAGCCTTTATACCAGAATTATCATTTCCACTGATAATCATATCAACATCAATAAGCAAAATAGTGCAACCATTTGCAGTCCTTCTAACAAACATTGAAGGATCATTTGGACTTTGATAAAATCCTGCTTGGAGAATAGCACCCCGAAATTTATCAAACCAAGCATGGGGTGCTTGCTTGAGTCCATAGAGTGATTTACGCAACCAACAGGCATGGTTAGGAGGTGCTGCATAACCAGGTGGTGGTTTCAAAAAAACTGTTTCTTGGAGATCACCATGCAAGAAAGCGTTCTTGACCTCCATTTGTAGAAGAGGCCAGTTGTGAATTGCAGCTACTGTAATCAAGGTACGAACGGTTGTCATTTTGGCAATTGGTGCAAATGTTTATTCATAATCGATGCCATACTCTTGTTTGAATCCTTGGGCAACTAAACGAGCTTTGTATCTATCAATAGTCCTGTCAGATTTTACCTTTAATGAGTAAACCCATTTGCTACCAATTATCGGAGCATCGGGAGGCCACGGAACCAAATCCCATGTTTGATTTGATTCAAGAGCAATCGATTCTTATGTCATGGCATACTGCTAAGTGCCAGCACGGGATGTCTTTGGCCTGGGAAAAAGATGAGGGAACAAAGATAAGAGTCGATGGTACTAAGAAGACAACGCTGCTCAGGTGGTTTAGATGTACGAGTAGCATGATGCAAAGGAGGACATAATTCAGTAGTAACATTACCTTTGAGGATGAGGATCTGGCGATGGGAGGGGATCAGGAGCAGGTATAGCAGCATGCATAGGTTGTGGACGTCGACTATAAACCTGCAAAGGTTTGTCAGTAACAGGTGGAGAGGTAGAAAATTGAGGAAGATATGATACATTGAGGATACGGGAATCCTACTGAAGGGAAGACTAGGGAATGTGTTCAATAAATATGACATTTCAAGAAATGTGGATCTTACTAGCCATTGGATCATAGCATGAAAATCCCTTATGTTCATCACTGTACTCCAAGAATACACATTTAGCTGCTTGTTGGGAAAGCTTATTTCTTTCTAAAGATGGAAGATGGACAAAGCAAAGACAACCAAAAGTGCGCAGCTGAGAGTAATTGGGTGGTTTGTGGAGAGTAAAGGGGGAGTGTTGGAAAAGTCTCACATCCTACATTGCCCAAGTAATGGGCTTGACATATTTTCATATATCTGTTTGGGCCTCCCACCTGCGAGCTTAAGCTTTTAGGTTGGTACATGGTATCTTACATGGTATCAGAGCGGATTCCAATCCCGTCGTTCTTGTGTAGCTCACGTGGTAGACCCGTCCATGAAATCTGTTGGGCCTGCACGTGAAGGGGCGGAAAAGTCTCACGTCCCACATTGCCCGAGTAATGGGCTTGACATGTCTTCATATACCTGATTTGGCCTTCTACCTATGAGTTTAAGCTTTTGAGTTGGTACATGGTATCGTATAGCTATAACGTTGTTGTGAGTTGGGTGTAAAAATTGAAATATCTGAATTTGACTAATGGTTAGGTCCTGATGCTTTCCTTGATTGGCCAATCTACATGCAAAGTGTTTTCATCCTCAATGGAGATACCAAAAGCATATGAAGTTATCTTGTGGCTTCCTAGTTCTGTGGGTTTGCAGTGGTTTGGTGGTCTGATGTGCGCATAAACAACAGCATGCATATCTTGAATCGATTGCAACTTGGAACCGAATGAAAGAAATGATTTGAGTCGAGTTCCTCCCCCTAAATTACTCTCAAGATCTGTAGGATAAGTTGATAGGTATTCAGTAAGGAACAAGGACGATTGGAAAGTACACGGATGATTTTTACATATTGGTGGCTAAGAGCATATTTGCTTGAAACTGAAGATTTCACCATTTGATTAGAATTGGGCTTTCAGAGCTCTGAGACAGCGACAGATGTATATCAGCATGCATTTAAGGCAGAGAAATTACAAGTTACAACGAGAGAAGTATTAGTCAACAAAGGTGACAGGCAGCGAACTACCTCCATCTGTGATTTCACAGAGAACTTCAAAAGTTCTGTAAACGTAGGGACAACAGACTCTTATAAAGCACACTACCACTCTGGGCAATTCTATATATGTTACAAGTGTCATCAATCCAGACATTGGGCCTTTGAGTGTTTGACTTGTCAATATAATATTGTAGAAAACAATGGACTTGTGGAGGAAGTTATAAGTAAAGAAAATAAAGAAAATTTGATAGTTTATCATGAGTATGAAAATGATAATATGATGATAATGAAGAAATAGTGATTGCAACAGTGATGGAGAACAAATATTGAATACTAGAAAGTTGGTGTTGAACATGCCAATGCCTGTGGATGATAGGAAGTGGCTTCAAAATAATATTTTTTGAGCTACTTGCATAAATGGAGCAAAGGTGTGTATTATGGTCATGGTTCAAAATAGCGGCTACTATGTAGCTTAGCACACTATGTATCACCCGTTATGTAGCATTTTGGCCACTGGCCTATTTGCTTGCTGCAACCGCTATGTTGATCCTTGATTATGATTATTGATAAAAAAAAAAGTACTCATATCAAGGATATTAAAAAAAGCGGTTGCGAAGGGGGTATTGGCTGCCTCCCAAAATGATACGAGTCAGTTGTGGCGATACCTATCAGTTATTAGCATGAACCTAAATGGAGGTTAAACGAATTCGAACAATATCTGAAAAAGTTAGAATATTAAAAAAAATATTACATTTAAATGTTTGTTTTCATTAGAAACAAAAAAAAAAAAGAAAAGAAAAAAAGGCAGTATTGGACCCTTCATTGTCATGTAGATTATATATTACTATATTATTTTAAAGGAGAATAGTGATGTATTTGTTCAATTATATTCATGTTACTTAGTTATATTAAGACCTAATAAAATGTTAAGAGTAAAAGGTCATTATTTAGTATTCACTATGTATATAATGTAATGTCAGAGCATTATCAATTGTACACTATATACTATGTGGTATGCTGTATACTCATACTTAGATACTACTCATACTCATAACTTATTTAATACTTACTTTTAACTATTTAGTTGTAAGTGCGTTTTACTTGCTAGTTAATAACTACACTTAGATCTATGGGATTGATCTATGTAACATATAAACTTAGGGAAAATATACTAATGAAATGGTCTTTTGGGCAAAGATTTTAAAAAAATCTATCTTTTAAAACAAATTCCAAAATTTAACGGATATTTATGAGAAAAACTAAAAGAAATAAATCTTGAAAATGGCCCAAATAATGCATATATGAAGAAAATCTATGCTCCTAACATTCATAGTGAATAATTTTTCTAAAACATACCCACCTAAACAAATGGAAAAGACCTAAAAGATTTGCTTGATTTCGGAATTTTCTTACCTTGAAAGGAAAACTTTTAAGCTATGGTGGTGTATTGGCTTCGATTCTTTGCTTAAAATGTTTTTATTTATTTATTATTATTATTATTATTTTATTTAAACAATAGAAAGGTGTACAACTCTATTTATAATCTTTCGTTTGCAAAAGGAAAGTGGAAAAGAGAGGTTTTTGGGTTAAAAAGGGAGAGTTTGATATTATTCTTATATGTAAGTATGTATACAGTCCCAATCTTTTGCGCGCATGACCTCTCCATCTGCACCTTGCTATGGGTCCCAACTGATTTTCTTAACCCCTTGATCGACGGCCCACAAATTCTCACCTATGCACAGTCAATACAACGATCCGAGATGGGAGTGAAAAAAAAAAAGAGTTAAGTGTAATTCGTGGTTTTTTTATTTTTATTTTTTGGGAGGATGGGTGGTCTTGTGTGTGTGTGTGTGTGGTCCATTTAGATGGGTGGTCAGGTGGGTGTCGTCTTCTGTGTGGTTCATTTAGATTGGGGGGGTGGGGTTGGGGTCTTGTGTGTGTGGTCCATTTAGATGGGTGGTCAGGGGGGTGTCGTCTTCTGTGTGGTTCATTTAGGTGGGTGGTCAGGGGGGTGTCGTCTTCTGTGTGTGTGGTCAATTTAGATGGGTGGTCAAGTGCTATGAGGTGTGCACGAAATGCGCACTGTGTGCACTAGACAATTTATCAGCTGATATGCCCAATCTATTGGTTGATACGCATTGTGTCAGGGTGTATCAGCCAATACACCTGATTTGTTGCCCAATACGCTATGATGCACATGTGAATGCTGAGAAGTTGCAAAAGCGGAGCGGAGCGGTCTCTGCTGCTATTTTGGTTCATGACAGATGCCATCTTGAGAGTCAAAATCATTGGTCAATAATCTACAGCTTAAGGAGCATGAGCACTCGTGACCGTTCAAGCTACTTAGATTGACACGTGAGCATGAGGTGATAGACTAACAGTGATCATCAGTGTTTGGTCTTTTTGTCTATTGGTGATAAATATCGACACGAGGGTGATGCAGTGTCAATGGATATAGGACATTTGTTATTGTATTGACCATTCTTTATGATTGTGACATGATACATTCACAAAGGGCCAACACATGCATTCACAAAGGATGGTTTTCAAGAGAACGAGTCGCTTCAAGTGAGAAGGGTGTGAACTATAGCTGAAGCATTTGATCGTTGATTTCATCGTTGAACTCTTTCGAAGATGGGGGAATCATTGATGAGTGAGCGTATGGCCTAGATCTAATAGATCATGCGATGGATCAAGCCCTCAATTATATTGATCAATTTGTTTAATCATGGGGATTTTTTTGGTCCATCTTAATCGGGGCTCAATCAAGAAAAAGGGCATAAATTTAACTTTGAATAGTCAAGGTGGACTTAAGATGGGTCCCAAATTTGAAATGAAATATGCTGAATTTTATGGGGATCCAAATCAGTCCTTAATTGGATTTCATTTGACATCTAATCAAGCCCATAAAGACCCTATGGTGCCAAGTAGTCCATCTATCTCAGGCCCACACATCCAGGCCTTCCATAATGTGCAGTGAGATTTAAGTTTCTTGCCTCTGATCATTAGTTGGCTTTTAATTACTACCTTAATTAAAGCTGCAATGGATTCTACTATTTAAGAGGTTGAGAATAAAGATAGGGATCGAGAGATTTTCTTTACAAGGATAGTAAGAATCATAGAATATCTCTTGTCCAAGTCATCTCTAGCAAGAGACGGATTTTCATGAGATTCCATTGGATTTTTTCAAGATATATTCTCTTTCTATTATTATTAGGATTAAATGGATGGACCTGATTTATTCTTAGATTTTAGGGGTTTTCAAGCTATTTATGCCTATGTAAGGGAACGCTTCTTGTTATTATTCGTTACTTCTAATAAAAGTTGCAAGTTGATGTACTTTTCTTCTTTCTTCTCCCTTGGTTGAGTATCTCCCATTGGATTGAAGATATCTAAGGTTGATTTTTGCGAATAATGATAAATGAATCTCTTCTTTTCTCCTTGTTTGAGTGGATTTTCTGTTTGATTGAAGATCGAGGTATCTTGGGCTCACAATCAATCGGATTTGGCTTCCTTTGATTGCATCAATGATGCTGCCCATGGCTTGTATGAAACAGGAGGGCCATGGTCCATCAAGGATCAAACCCTCTAGTTATGGCTATGGGGGCCCAAGGCGCCAATCTAGATTGGGCCTACTTAAGCAATTGCTGATCCTAGAAGCTACATATATATGGGAGATGCTCTTGTGAGAGTAACTCTCACGATACTATGAGAGTAAGGAGTGTGGGCCCTCACATTTAGGCTGTTGGCATTGGATATGGATGTGAGGGCCCCCACCCTTCCTCTCATAGTAATGTGAGAGTTACTCTCATAGGAGCATCTCCATATATATATATATATATCGGTAATATTCAGGTGAGAACTAGTTCTCACATATTATATGAGAACTTTTATGTGGGGCCCAATTGTGGGCCCCATTTGGGGATAGGACTAGGGGGAATGGAAAGATTTATGTGAGACCACCCCAAGTATCAAGTTTGACCCCAAAACCATTCCCCTAACCCCTTCATCTGTGGCCCACAAGTTTAATGGCTTCATATTCAAAAAAATATTCAACCCTCGATCCAACGGTTCAGTCCATTCGGATGTGTGCCAATCCTTGGGATTAGTGACTATCAGGGGGTTCCCAATTGATTGCTAGGTTTGGATGGATTGCTAGTTGGGCTCCGCAAAAAAGTTCTCATATAATAGGTGAGAACTAGTTCTCACTTGAATATTTTCATATATATATATATATATGCCCACCTAAGCATAGTTAGCCTTATTAGTTTATTTTTATCTTTAAATTTATTGTATGAATGGTTGTGTTTGAATCTTAGACTAGCATTTATTTTAGCAAACAAGAGTTAAGGTATAAAGAAAGATGCTTTCTAGAATAAGAAAGTTAAAACTTATTTTTTCTTATTGCATTAGAACACCTGCATAGGATTCTTGACTCTGGAAAACTGATTTAGTTTTGACTAAATCAGAATCAGGCGTGCCTAGACATTGGGGTTGTTTCTTGTTTAGTTGAAGGCAGCAATGCAATGCTACTTTACTACTAGTTGCTCTTGATCTTGAGAGGACACATGGGATGTTGCTTGAGTCCATTGGCCCCATGAATTACAAGGGAGTTGTGGTTTGGGCATCTGCCAAAACTTAACTCCATTGGGCGTTGCTTCACGTCCAATCTAAAGCGATGGTGTTAAGTTGTTTACTAATTTTCATTTTGACATTTTGTTCCAATTTGATCATATTGGTAAAGAATGTTCAGTAGGGTGGAGTTTTTGGTTGATGGCTAATCCACAACCTTCATTTATATTGTCTGTTAGGTAGCCCAATCTAAAGGTCTTGTGCCACATGATTAAGTCAAGTCATGCTTAGGGATGTAAATCGGTTGGATTCAGTTAGGTTCATGCGGGACCGAGACCCGGTTCTTGTTCTACGTATCTAAATTTGGACCAAGGCCCAATTTCCGACTGACTGAAGCCAAAGTATATTATATATCATATATTTATGGTTTCCATAACTGATGATGTTAATCTAATCTAATATTAACATATATAGGTATATGGAAAATGTTCTATGAGTGGACTGCATATGCAGTGCAGCTATATGAAGCCCAAGTGCAGTCCAGCTATATGAAGCCCACTTGGGCCATTCTTTGATCAGTACAACCTGTTTGATACTCTTGTCATCCCATGATTTGGCACCAGGCTCAGTTTTACACTCATTTAACCTTCACTCACCATTGGATTGAATCTCCCAAAAACAAAAATAAAATCTATGGTTTAGACATCATTAAACTTTAAGCCTGTTAAATTAAGGGTTAGAATAATCTGGTGCGACTGACTTTTGGCTCCCCCTTGTTCATAAGGAGGCCTTTCCGTTTTCCCTCCTCCAACTGATTGATATGCATTTAAGTGGGCCCCATGAGCTGGACTCCGTATTTTCAATATGCAGTTTGCTCGTAAAACATTCTCCTTATGTATATTGCATATAATATAATGATATATATCATATATAATATTATCTTTTATGTATAATATATTATATTATTATTTACATTACATGTAACATATGTATGCACTGAGGTATTCAGTTTTGGAACCAACCGGGCCTGTAACTGGATCCAATGATCAGTTAGACCAGAAATGTGGATCCTTATCTGGACCGAAACCCCATTATCAACAGGTTCAAAGGAGAGTGTTCCCAATTCCTTGGGTCCTTTGGTTGACTGGGTAATGGGAGTTCCATGGACATTCCCTAGTCACATTGACTGCCCAAGTCTGGTTATAGTGTACTCCTTAAAAAGTTGTGTAATGGAAAGAAAATTGCCTATCATCACATCTTGAAGAATAGTTTGTAATTAACATTCATTGGTTCATTGAACGAAGAATATTCATAGAACTAGGTAACTTGGATGTGGGAATGCGTCAGGATTGTATCCATCTTAGTGTAGCACAACTTGAAAAAGGCCAATACGAAAATATACTTTAAATGTACCTGTATTTTGAAAATTTTAAATTTTCTGAACTAAACATTTTTAGCTTTTTTTTTTTTTTTTTTTTGTATAAAAACAAAGAATTAGAATGCTTTTTTTTTTTTTTAAATCATAGTCCTATGTTGACCTGCCTATCTGCATCAATGTGCATCTGTACAGTTAACAAATTCTATAAAGTTCTGTGTCCTTGTATATATCAAATAGAGTCCTGTTCGATAGGAACTTGTTAATTGCTTGGTATATCAGCTTTGTTCCATTGTATTCACCTCTGCTCATTGCCATGTTTTCCAGTCTTCATTTACTCTATGATATCAATCAGAAGCTTTACTGCTGTTGTACAGTAGAACATACATTTTTTTATTTATGAAGAAACCATTTATTTATTGTTAACTGATTTGCAATGAGGTCCCTTATGTTGTATTCTTGTACCTTTATGCAGGCTCTTGATATGATTAGGGGTAAAAATATCCTACTCTTAATGGATTCTCACTTGGAGGGGAACTTCTCTACAGAAGAGGCAACTGTGCTTGTTGGGCTTGCTTCCCAATGTTTGCAATATGAGCCTCGAGAGCGGCCCAATCTGAAGAACCTTGTTGCAACGCTTGTGCCCTTGAATACTAAACCTGAGGTTAGTAAACTGTTTCAGTTTTCTTATTCGCTGGCATCTGTTTTGTATGATGTTACTTCCTCGGATACATCAGAGCACAGTGTGTCAATGCTCAGAGAAGATGAATAATTTACTTTAGTCATGTTAATTTAAGGACTAATCAAAATATTCAGCCTAGTATGAAGGCATCATTCTTTATGATGGGTAGCTTTGCCATCCTATTCATCCTGCCTGGACAACTTGCCACCAATTTTCGTCCTCGCCTTTTAGGGTTTGACAGATACATACCAATGGTGCTCTTGCTTCTTAGGGTGTGTGCATATGTGGAGGTTCCCAAAATTGCAAGTGCCTTGAATATTTTGGCAGGATGGACGGAACCACTGATGCAGTTAATTGGGTAAACAGCTCAGGTCCATGGTGGACCCATTTTTTAAGGTCCGAGTCCTAGTAGTTGGATAGATGGGTCCATTTTTATCTCTTCCTCATTATTTGGTCAAAAGCAGTAGGCCCTAGTGCAAGTGCATATTGAGCTTTTAGATCTATTTGTGTAGTATGGCAATCAGATCTGGCCCCAACCATGCTTGATATGAGTAGGGTCCATGTAGGGCTGCCAGCAGTGACGGACCCCAAATTTGTATTTGGGGTGAATTGAAAAATCCAATCATTATTTGCTATTTGGAGATGAAACGAAAGGAGATTTGGGGATTTTGGGTGGGGTGAGGGCTAATTTCTGATGGGGGCATGGGCTGTCTGGCCCATAGCTCCTTTCGGGCCTTTTCCAGGTCTGATGATGCCCCCAAAACCTACCACCTGGGTCCACCTCTGGCTGCCAGTGGATCCCATTTACTTGGTTGCTTGAAGGATGCAACCCAGGATTTTTGGGTATGAATTGTGGACTCTTTTTCTATAACTGATTGATGAATGCGTTCAGTCCTGTCCTGGCCCACAGTTCAGGTCCAATTGATTGGTCCAAATCCATTTGGCTCTGGACTTGAATACCCTCGTGTAAACTAAATAATGAATAATAGAATATAAAACATATTTGAAATATGCTATTATATATTATATGCAATATGCATTAACATCCTAATAAACATTAAATAATAATTATTATGTATAATAAAATAGAACATACACAATAATATACTTGGGCTTTGAGTTAGGACTGTAATCGGGTTCAGATCCAATTAGGTCCGTCGGAGTCAGGTCCGGTCTAATCCATTAGACCCATGTTTAGCCTGGGTACACCGTGCACCCAACTGATGTACGTCAATAGATCTATAACTGGGAAGTGTGAACCTGATCTCAGACCTGTTTTTGAATTGAGCCCAAAAATTAGACTCCGTAGCCAAATTTTTGGATAGATCTGTTGGGTAATCAGGTAGTTGGCGACATCTTTAGGTGCTATACTGTCCTTCTCTACATCATTAACTTTGAGTTCTAAGCTGATTTGGGTCGAAAAGTGGGCAACAGTATTTCTCATTATGATGATGATGCATCATCATCATCAAAACTTTAATCCATCTCATATCAGCATTTTAAGTTCCTACTGTACTTTTCAACATATTTTAAGCCATGCTCCCTGTTACTCCATTCGGCCTTGGACGGCTTCATTCCAAGTCTAAGTTTTCCCCTTATAATTCGGAACTCCTTTTAACTTGTAATGCTTTGGTTTTTTTTTTTTTTTTTTTTGTTATATGTGTGTGTCAATCATGTTAAACAACATTCTTCGATTTCTCTTCAGTTGGAGCCACCTGTATTTTTAATATTTTTATAAAAAACAGTATTTAACCTATGTGATCACTAATTTCAATTCTGCTTAAACACTGCGTGGCATATCCATTTTGCCTAAGATACTGGAAAGCAACTGTAATTTGCTATCGAAATGCACCTTTGGCCATTTGAACTAACTAAATTTATTTTATTCCATTGGGAGCGAAAAGTTCTGTAACTGAAGAAGAGATGCATCATTGTAATTTGGTATCGATAAAGAGGGGCAAGTTTTCAGCTTCTAAAAGATAGAGATAAAATCTTTGACCTTTCTTCCCATGGCTGTTTTTCAGCGGACAGAAGGGATCAGAAAAGTTTTTGTGAATGTTTTAAAATGCCTGCTGCCAGTGGCAGAATGCATTAGGTCTGAAATTAGTTTTGCAGGTATCTCTAGGGAAATAGTTCATGGAATCTTTCTTGCAATTGTTATAGCTTTTGTAAATCATTGTGGCCTTACATGTGGGCTGATTCCTTTTGTATTCTTTCAGAGACCATTTTCTTTGATTCCAGTCATGTATCTTGTATCAATGAATTAGCACTAACAGTGAATGGATTATATATGCTTTCACGTACAAACCATCCCTCCCGCTCCCTGCCATGTAAGTTTACACGTGCATATGTTTTGCATACCTATATAGTATACACTATACAGGTTGTTGCTAATCTCCCCATCCAGTTTGTCAGTTGTTGGCATGTTGGTAGCCTGCCGTTTCCTGTCATTGCCATCTTAAATGATCACTGCCTGTGCTTCTCACATTCCATAAAGAATATATGGGAACCTGCTTTTTATTTAATTTTTTTTTTTCTGAGGATGATCTATTTCGTAATACTTGGCATGGCTGTCTAATTTTGCATCCGCAATGTATGGCTGCAGGTACCATCATATGTGATGCTCGGCATTCCAAAGAACGAGGAAGCCCCTCCTACCCCACAGCACCCTCTGTCTCCCATGGGTGAAGCATGTTCTAGGATGGACCTCACAGCCATTCATCAGATCTTGGTGATGAACCATTACCGAGACGATGAAGGAACAAATGAGGTATGATAATGCTCATTACCATAGGCAAATATGTTTTTTGAGATTTAAAAAGGGAGTGAGAGCACCCAATATATTTTTATTTGGGAATGAAAGATGCAATTATCAGTTTATGCTAACCTATTTATTTTGCATCAATTCAGTTATCATTCCAAGAGTGGACACAACAAATGAGAGACATGCTAGAAGCAAGGAAGCGTGGGGACTTTGCTTTCCGTGATAAGGATTTCAGAGCTGCAATTGACTGTTACACTCAGGTATATTTAGAACTTTGTAGTTTGTACATGGATTCCTCACACTTGAATGCATAGAAGCATACTAGCATAGAAAAACATGTCATAATCCTGAAATGGATTTGAGAGTTTAGAGTTGAAACTTGATCAATCAAGGTGGCTCAACTGAATTTTGACTTCAGTGGTAGTGTGAAGCCATTCTTTCAATTGCTTGCAAAATGCATGTTTAGATGAGACTTTTCCAGTGTGTTTATGACATGAATTGGACTGATCTACCATGACAGAGTCGCTTCTCTCTCCTCTTCTTCCCTCTTTTCATCCCACCACCATCTCCTCCTCCCTCCTTCCCCACATATCTTCACCTGGCTTCTCTTTTCCCCCTCTCCACCACCATGACATCCACCTCTTCCTCCCTCACTCCTCACCACGTCCCCTCACCACATCCCCTCACCACATCCCCTCACCTCCACCCAACCTCAAGACCAAACACCCCAATCCCAACCTCCACCCCACCGAAATCCGCCTCAATTTCTCATTTCCTTCCATCTGTGACTTGGTTGAGTCATCTTCAAAGCGAATCGGACTCGGCCGAGTTTTAGAACACTGATTGATTTTAATCATCCAATGTTGGAAACTTCACACCTTAAATCCCTGATATATGTGCCATTCTATTGTCAAGCGTGTAGTAGGTGGGCCCAAATTAATAGAGGGCTTTCTCGTCAAACACATACAGGAAATCGATTTCGTGAGGTGACACCTACTCTGTGAGATGTTGTCAATGGCATTATGGCCCATTGATGTGTGGGCTGTATATGGGTGGTATGTTAAGCCGTAGAGTTGTCATTTTGGCCCAACTTATTTAAGTTGTCGTTGATATTGTGGGGGTGGATTACAACCCTATGGTGATCAAAATAAGTTGATGCTTTACCCTCACTCTTTATCATTATGGTCATCATCATAGATATATGGGTGCACTATATTCTCACTCATTATCACATAAAAGTGGAGTCATCTCTCTCTCTCTCTCTCTCTCTCAGAGTTTTGCCTGATGTTGCCCCATGCAGTTCATAGATGTTGGAACGATGGTTTCCCCAACAGTTTATGCGAGAAGAAGTTTGTGCCATCTTCTCTGTGACCAACATGATGCTGCCCTCCGAGACGCAATGCAAGCACAATGTGTTTACCCAGAATGGCCCACAGCTTTCTACATGCAGGCAGTTGCCCTCGCCAAACTTGACATGCACAAGGATGCCGCGGACATGTTGAATGAAGCGGCCGGGCTAGAAGAAAAGAGGCAGCGAGGTGGGAGAGGTTCCTGAAGAAGAATCCATTGATGTGATCCCTGCATCTATAATCCCATTGCTGTCAATCAGAACGCACTCGCTTAGGCGTAAATCCATTTTGGGCATTGGCTTGTCAACAAGTTGTAATTATAGAGAGAGCTTCTTTTGTTTTAATTTAAATTGATGGATCTGCTTTTTCCATTGTGAGATCTTGTCTAATTGTATATGAACAGGGGCATGTTGCAGATGCAATGGGGAGGTTGTTTTGGGTGAAACAACATTCTTGCTGCCTAGTCACTTTTTCATGGAGAGCCGAGTAGGCTTGGGTAGTACACGTTGATATTGGTTGGCAATAATCTTTCCGCCTTTGTGACACTAGAAATTTGTATGCAGTAGTTTCAGAAGGGAAAAAATAAATTTAAGTCCAACTTACCTTGTGGGGTCCACTGAAACTGCCTATGTAAAAGGTGGATAGAAATGATGGATTGATATCGTCTAAAAGCCTGATTTGATCAATTGAATCAATGAATGCAAAATCAGCGGCATTGTTCTAGTCTTTCATTTTGAGGCCTTTGATGAGGGATAATTTTCTCCTGCATACCATGCGCAGGAGAAGATAATCCCCTTGATGAGATGATGATCATGATAATTGATAACCATCAAAGCTCGCCCCATTTGCTGTAGCCATGTTCTTACTAGTAGCACAATCAATCATGCCCTTGCCCCCATTTATTTATAAAGTCATGTTCAGGTTAACATCACAATCCGTCATAATATTTTACCCTACTTTCCGGGCATGTTAAAAATGAAGATTTCATTTTCTACTCTTTTGGTGCACTAAAAGCATTTCTGCAGTGAAATGTGTTTCTGTCTCTAGTGTAAGAGCACAAATGGTTTTCTTTTTATCTCTTGGATTTGAATTTGGATTTGCTTTTCACAAAAATCTCAAGAAAATGCTTTTACATGAAAAAAAAAAATGAAAACAGTTGACATGTAAAAAAAGAAAAAAATGTTCTAACAGAAATATTTTAATTATCCCCAGAAAATGCTTCCACAAAAGCGCCTTATGGTTTGTTGTCTTTTACGGATGGGATATGAAAATTGAATTTATATATGTAAAATTTCATGTGAATTTTATCATGTAAAATTTATACAAGTGAAACACATTACCATGCTTTGTTTGAGAGCATCAGTTACACAGGAGGAGTAAATGACGAATGGTTCAAATTACGTAAAAAAAATTCTCAATATTTAAGACCTAATGAAGAGTTAAGACAAGAAATTAAATGTTTGGGGTTTAATTGATCCATAAAAAACTAGAATAGTTCAGATTAAAATTTTGGGCCTGATAAGAGTTGCACGAAAATTAAGGGAAGTAATGGAGTTTGAAATCTGCCTTAAGACTTATCCTTGCCATTGCCATGAGTAATGAAAGTCAAAATAATACATTATAAAATTTGAACTCAAAACCTCTCACTTGTAAGGTTTTCGAATATGTACTCTACCTGTTGCACCACAAAAAGGTTTATTTTATAAAAAAATCATTAAAAAAATATCGAAAGTAATTATGAACCGGCGATGGGCTTGAACACATGGGATGCTGAATCGATAGAGTTGACTTTAGATTTATCTGTTCAAGTTTCATTTCATATATTTTAATATTTATTATTATTTTTATACCTTTTGTGCATTTTGATTGCATGAGTACAAGTGGGCCCAAAACAAATTGAAAACAAATTTCTCACAGAGGATCATCCAACATTATATAAATCTTCCTTTAGTATTCAAGTTTTAGGCATTTATTAGTAATGATAAGATCTATTTTTAATTCTATTACAAGTATATATCTTTTTTATTTTTACTTCAATATTTTTGGAATATATATGACTGGGAGCTGCAAAAAAAAATTCCCTTTCTAATTTTTGGTACCTATTCTTGAATATTCAAAGAATACTTTTTTCTTTTAATTTCTTCGACATCCACCTTAAAATGTTTATTAATTTCAAATTTTGCATAAAACCTTATATTAGTATTTTTTTCTAATTTTCGAACATTAACACTAATAAATTTTAATTACGACCAATTCATAAAACTTATTATATTTTGTAAAATTCTTGACCTTATCAATCCTACCATGACCAATTTTTAAATTTTTCAATGCATTAAGTGGTCATGCTAGCTAGTTTATAGAATTAAGTAGCAACCTTGGGTGCCCAAGCAGATTAACATACATATCAAGCATTGCTAGAAACCCAAGCATCTTCGTGGATCTAGAAACCAAAATAAGGGAGATAAAAAGAATCTTGGACATAGAGATGGGTGGAGCATGTGATTTCATGTGGGATTTTGCTGTAATGGATGATACTGTTATCCTTAAAAAAAAGTCCACAGGACAACGAGATGTGTAAGACACAGTGCATTTACCAGTAACACACAAAACCAAAGTAACTACAAAACTACTTCACAGCTGCAGGTAGTGACTGTGTAGCATTTTGGGGACCTGGTGGCTGGTGCTGCCTACTGATACTTTTCAGTTCCTGAAAGGCTGAAAGTACAGATGGCTGATGTGAGTTGGGAGGGCAACCTTAAAGATTGTTAACTTTGGTAGGCCTAATGTGGCTAAAGGATCTGCATAAAATGTCAGAAATGTGATTCCTAGCATAAAATGTGATGGCCATGCACCCATGGGTAATTGGATAGTTTTATTAGCAATGTCAGAATTTTTTTTCCCCAGACTATGGATCCATTAATTGGAAGGTGTGGTTAATTAGGTCCTTGACTTGGAATAGGTGGGGGTCATTGAAGATATCAATCTGAGATCAATGCAAGTTGTCCAAGATAATAGATTTATGCCTAAAGAGAAGTTCCCAAAAAGATGAGCTTCCTGGTTTAAGCTGACACTGGGTGAAGGTTGTTGATCTGAGGTACCTTTGTGATAAAGCTCTGGTTTAACTGATGTTGCACAAATAACAGTATAAAAGAAAAAAAAAAACAGTTTTGAATGGAAAGTACTCTTGAGCAAGAGGGCATTTGTTTGAGGTAATAAGTATGTGGACTTCAAAGTAAACCCAGAAAATTTCATGGAGAATGAATAGATAAATGAGAATGGAAGAAATATATGTATTTTGATTCATGTATAAAGATGTACAAGTGAAATTCATTGGCACATCCTTGGAAAAAAAAATTGGTTGCCAACGGAAAATTCATGGACAATGGATTGATTTCATCAAGGAATAAGATGCCTCCTAGGTGCAGAGAACATTGAGAAGGGAAACTCTAGCTCTTATCATGCTTCTAAACAGGCAATCCAATCCATCCTCTAGACCCAGAATGCTTGCAACAATGGTCTCCATCTCCTTCTGAGTGCTTTGCACAAACTCTATCTCAACACTTCTACATGACTTGTAGCCAGTGAGGGAAAGAAGAGAGGCATCCACCCACTCCATGTGACTCCTTTTCTTGGCTTCACTCTCACAAGCTACTCGTCCTTTGCCCATCCATTTTGAAATTGAAGACATCTTTGCCATTGGCTTTGGTGATGACATTGAACACAAGAGGGATTCAAAGACGGCGATGGTGACTGCCCTCACTTCTCTTACCATCCTGATAATGTTTGCAAGGTATTGGTCGTTGTCTAAGATGAGTGACTGCACATATTTGCCTTCTGTTCTCTTCAACGATCGAAGGCTCTTGTCTAGCTCCTTCTTCATCTTCTTTTTCGAAGAAATATACAACCCAACTTTGTTGCCAAAGTCTTTTTCTCCACTTCTTCTGCGAAGAGCGGATTGGAGGTCCTTGACATGCTCCTTCATCTCCATGAGGACATCTCTAGTGGTTCCACACACATCCAATATATTGAGTGATCCATTCAACATTTCATCGGCCAATTTCTCGTGTCCATGGTGAAGTATGCTTCGTTGGGATTGTAACAATTGAAGCATGTCCTCAATATTGGCATACAATATGCTCAATTGAGTCAAGCCACCGCACAACATCACCATTGTGGGAAGGGCAGATGATGATGATGGACCATCCCAACCCCTTAGTTTCTGCAACTGTTCCTCAACTCTAAGAGTGAGGGGATGCATGCTAGTAGGCATGCTAGTTGAGCGAATGTGGTGAGTGTTTTCAGACATTGAAATCAAGCCAATGATCTTCTCTTAGGGCTGGAAGGCCCGAAAATACCAGAGCAGAGGATGGCTGATGAACTCTTCTCCATTCAGGACAACTTATATAAACCTCATTAGAGCACACGGGGCATGGGGAATATTTTCTCCATGTAAAGATTTGAAGGAAATGAGCTGTGCATGTAATAACATGTGGGTCTCCCATGTTATCAAGCCACATTATTGATAGTAGCCAACAGCCCTTGTAGCAGGTGCAACATGATATCTACATGCACGAATGGCTTTGTCTCCCTACCTTCCCTACATGCCACCTTTACTAGATTATTTTACCAGTTCATCTCATGCAAACAATAAAAGGTTCAGAGACTGCCTTTTCAAATGGCATATTTATAATGCGCATGATTACTGATATGCAAGTTCTTGTCTCCTATAATGCCCCATGAGCCAAGATCTCGCCTAAAATTGGATGAATCTTCAAAATAGTTTAGTCACACACTTTGTCACTTCAAATTGACAAGGCCAACCATGTTATCAATTGGAAGATATTGTAGGGCCAATGCATTTGGAGGTTGGTGACAGAAATACAGGCGGTGGGATGTCAATGTCAAATTCTGGCATTCTATACAAGTTCATTGGTCTTTCAGGTGTGAATATTTAAGTTCGCATTCATGGAAACCATTATATGAGGGACACTGTACTGTGAGAATGAACCTTCACCCGATCACGGAAAGCATACCATCTTATCCTTCAAACAGTGGTTGGGACATGAAAATTGAGTACCAAAGAGATTGTTAAAATATGTCCGATCATTACAGGTAGGTTGCAGAGAAAGGACATGACAATGATCCAAGTATTTTATGATTTTGGGATATGGCCTCTCGTGTGGGCACATACCCAATAAAATAGAGTAATCATCTGTAGAGACGTTTAGAAATGTTTACAGCTCAGTTTGAGGCATAATTTTGAGCAGTTTTGGCCTGCAAAAATATGTACAATGTCTTGAACTTCAATGTCAGCATGAGATTTTATGGGCTGTTTGGATGAGGATATACAAAGAGAAACAGAATTGGAGAAAACTGTTGTGTGTGCAGTTCAAACATACCCACATTTTCTCTTCTTTTCTTCTCATCCAAACACCCACTAATCTGTTCTCTACATAGAGCCGACATCTCTGTATCAAAATAACTGTTTTTTTTCTTTAGGCTGTTTCGGGGCTTTACTATTGGAGTTGAGTGAAGTAAATATTATTTTGAAGAAAGAATAAAATATAAATGGGTTATAATGGTATTTTATTTTTAGTTATTTGTGATGGAATCTTTTTGACCTTTTGTATTGAAAAGTGGATTTTTTTTTGCCTTTTAATGGAGAAAAGGGGTTGCTTTTTTGACTTTTTTTTTAAAATATGGTCGAAAATTTGAATTAAAGTACTTTTGATGTGACTTTCTTTTTAGAAATGGGGACTTTATTTTACTTGATTCTACTTACAGAGTTGCCAAACAAAAAGAAAAGGAAAAAAAACAAAAAAAGAGCAAAACCACAAACTAGGAGATTAGAAGCCTCCTTAGAGGCACAAGGAATCCCCCCACACTATTAGAACCAATACTACACGATACCAATTTTTTGCATAGTTATGGGCAATTGTATTAACTATTAAGTTCCCTTGGAACATGGGAAAAAGAAAGTAAATCAAAGCACTTAGACAGAGTCTTGATGTCCTGCAAAATGGGCTCTATGGACCAATCTAATGATCCATTATTACCCAGCACCTCTTCAAGCGCATGCATATGAAAAGAGATGGAATTTAGAAATCCCCAGCTCCCATAGCTTGATCAGCGTCGCAAGAATAGCTCTCACTTCAACTTGTTTTGCGGAAGGAATGGCCGGGCCTTCCTAAGATTCTGCAAAAATAAATTTATCATTAAGCTTTTAGCAAATCCAAAGCCCGACTTACCATTGTTGCTTCTAAATGCGGCATCCGTGAAGACAATAGCAATACAAAAAGTCTACATGGACTAACTCATGGAGTTAGTCTATGGTTCTGTCCATGAGTTAGTCCATGTAGCAGGACTCATAGCAATATCCTTAGCATCCGGAATTCTGAAGTTAGGGTTTGAGGATTTAGTCTTATACCCATTCTTTGCATGGGCATTATGGCTAATAATGATGCTTTTGGCCATGTTAATTGTTTTGGAAGGATTAATCACTCCTCTTTTGAAAATAAAATTGTTTCTTGCTTTCCACAAGGCCCACCATAATGCTAGAGCCCATGATTCGGATTGGTAGGGATCCTCTTTCCTTTCCTCCTTACACAGATTACAACAGTTCTGCCACCAAGAGAGCCTCCTGAGAACACAATCCTAGGTTTGATCCAAACCATGTGGCTGTAGCATGGTCACATTGGAAAAGCGCATGGAATCCACATATCGGACAAGAGGGAGACATATACGGCCAAAAGGACTTCTATTTAACGGAAGAAGCTGCTTGATTTCTATTATTAAAAGTAGTAAGGATCTTGAAAGCAGATTTAGTAGATAGGTCTCCATTTCTAGTGAAGGGCCACACTCTACTATCAACTCCTCTAGCATTATTTGTTGTATAAATCTTTAAGATACTCTCCACATCTCTAATGTTTTGAAAAGTACTTCTGATAAGCCTTTCATCCCATCTTTTCTCATGGTCCCAGAGGTTTTTAACCCGAAGGTCCGGGGTTGAAATACTAGAAAAAGGTTTCCTAAGCCCTTCATCTGAGGGGATCCAATTACACCTCCATACAAAGATGCTATCCCCGGCCATTACCAAGAACCCATCCTACCCTCTCATTAATAAAATTTGTAGCCTCCACAAAGCACTTCAAGAACCATGAGTTTCCATTTTTGAAAGAGGCTTCTCATAAGGATTTATTTGGGCAATATATAGCTTTGAGAATTTTAGAACATAAAAGGTTACTATTGGAGAGATACCTCTAGCTTGTCTTACCCAGAAGAGCCAAATTATTATTTTTAGTTTCCTGTATAAATTCCCAACCCTCCTTCCTCAATTGGTCTATAAGTTTCACTCCATTTAATGGTATGGATTTTCTTTTTCTCCTATGTGTCACCCCACCAAAATTTTCTCATCATTTTATCTATATATCTCCAGTTTGTCTTTGAGGGGAGATGGAGGACTGACATATTATACACAGGTATGGCCGAGGCCACCAATTTTATGAGAGTGTTTCTTCCAGCCTGGGATAGGAGGGTGACTTTCCAGGACATGATTCTTATTCTTAATTTTTGTTATGAGGTTCTCAAAACTCTGGATTCTATTTCTTTTAATCATTTGGAGGGTGGTGACCTAGATATTTCTCATCCTTGTTCATAAGTTTTCCTAAAACCTTGGCTAGAGCTTTAGGTAGCGTTTGGTTTGCTGGAATGGTTGTAGGCGGGAATGGAATGGAAACCGGAATGAGTCAGGAATGGAATGAGGCAGGAATATGCATTTCCATTCCAGCGTTTGGTACGCTCAGGAATAAACCCAGCTGATTCATGTTCCTGCGTTTGGTACGCTGGAATGAGTCCTATAATGAAATAAAATTTACATAAGACTGACCAAAATACCCTTGTTAGATTTTTATCTTTGGCTCAGTCAATGTATAGATTATATTATTATTAAATAGGTGGAGCCCACACAAGCTCTTCTATTTTATAATATTATAATAATAATAATTTATAGATTATATTATTATTATATAGGTGGGGCCCACACAAACTCTTCTATTTTATATTCTTATAATAATAATAATAATATATAGATTATATTATTATTATATAGGTGAGGCCCACACAAGCTCTTCTATTTTATAATCTTATAATAATTATAATAATATATAAATTATATTATTATTATATAGGTGGGGCCCACACAAGTTCTTCTATTTTATAATATAATAATAATACTAATAATGTATATATTATATTATTATATATGTGGGGCCCACACAAGTTCTTCTATTTTATAATCTTATAACAATAATAATAATATATATATTATATTATTATATAAGTGGGGCCCACACAAGTTCTTCTATTTTATAATCTTATGATAATAATAATAATATATATTATATTATTATTATATAGGTGGGGCCCACACATGTTCTTCTCTTTTATAATCTTATTATTATAATAATACTAATAATGTATATATTATATTATTATTATTATATAGGTGGGGCCCATACAAGTTCTTCTATTTTATAATCTTATAATAATTATAATGTATATATTATATTATTATTATATAGGTGGGGCCCACACAAGTTCTTTTTTTTTTTTATAATCTTATTATTATTATTATTATTATTATTATTATTATTATAATTTATAGATTATATTATTATCATATAGGTGGGGCGCGCACAAGTTCTTCTATTTTATAGTCTTATAATAATAATAATTATAATAAAAATGTATATATTATATTATTATTCTATAGGTGGGGCCCGCACAAGTTCTTTCTCTTTTATAATTTTAATGTATAGATGTAAAAAATGGTATTTTGGTCTCAACAAAAAGTAGAAAGGAATGGAATAGCCATTCCTTCCCATCCTGGATGGAATGACCATTCCTCTACATAAGGGAATGGGATTCCGGAGGTAATGGTCATTACGCCACTTTTTCACGAACCAAACGCTGTAATGACCATTTCGTTGGACTGACCATTCCATTCCAACCTTCATTACAGCAAACTAAACGCTACCTTACATCTATAAGCACAAGTTCTGCTGCTAAAATAGGCAGCGGATTTATTAAAATTAATAAATTGGCCAGACACAAGGCAGTGATCATCTTGGATATCCTTTATTTCACGGACTTCGTTGAAAGTATCTCAACAAATTAAAAAAGGAGGCTATATATAGTCAGCATATACTAGATGGGAGATACTTGGTGCATTCCTAGCTACTTTGGTCCCCCATGGATCCGCCCCTCTTCTTCACCCTTTAATAACATATGAAAAAAGACTTCTGCCCCTAAGATGAGGAGATAAGGGGAAAGAGGATCACCTTGTTTAAGGCCCCCGGAAGGAGTAAAGTTTCTAAAAGGCCACCCTTTAATAACATATGAAAAAAGACTTCTGCCCCTAAGATGAGGAGATAAGGGGAAAGAGGATCACCTTGTTTAAGGCCCCCGGAAGGAGTAAAGTTTCTAAAAGGAGATCCATTTAATAAGATAAAAAATAAAGCGGAAGAGACACACTCCATAATAATATGAATAAAATATTTATGGAATCCATAAGCCAGCCCCCCGCCCCCCCCCACCCCACCCACCCACCGGAATTGAGATCCATAAAATATTTATGGAATCCATAAGCCCCCAAACCCCCCCCCCCCCCCCCCCCCCCCCCCCCCCCCCCACACACACACACACACACACACACACACACACACACACACACACACACACCGGAATGGAGGATCTCATGGGCTTCAATTCACTAACTCGATTGTAAATTAAAAATGACTGTTAAAAATGTATCAAAATAACAGTTAAAAATGTCAATTCTTAAACATGAAAGTTAGCTTCACTAACTCGATTGTAAGTTAAAAATGACTGTTAAAAATGTATCAAAATAACTTTCAAAAATGTCAGTTCTTAAACATGAAAGTTGGCTTCACTACTCGATTCTAAGTTTACTTCACATTAATAATGCTATCGGATGTTCATTTGAGAAAATATTCCCTTCACAAATTGGGTCCAATGAAGTAATACCAATTTATCAAGAAATAAATTGTGAATCAAATACTGATTCACACTTAATGAAATTTAATGTGAAATAAATAAAAATTATCTTGCAAGAGAGAATTTCTCATTTTAGATGATCATAGGTGTAAGAAGTTTTGGTTGGCAATTCGGTGGGTTTCGGAACAAAATTCGAGTCCAAATGGAGTTGTAATTTTTTATTTTATAGTTCTTGACTGTAGTATGGATCATCATGAAGTACACAGGAAGAAAAACTACAGAGTTACACGCCAAATGGTCAAGTTGTGAAGACAAACAAAGGCTCAGTTTGCTCGAGCAAACTCTACCCTGGTCGAGAGAGTTCTGATGCATTCTCGGTTTCAATACAGGATGCAGGTTTGGTCAAGCGAACTACACCTTCAGTCTCGCGAACTTCGTGAAAAATTCCAGCCATTTTGGAAACCCCTTCCTATTTTCTCTCCACGAGATGTTTGGTCCTAATTCTCTTTGAATGCCCTAACCACAACTCAAATGCTTATAAAAACAACTGTTGCTACCATAGAACTATACATCTCTCGCATCCAAAGCTTAGAGAATTCTTTGAGAGATCTTTAAGAGTCATGTACTATTATTCTGCAAGAGTTTTGTGCTAATTTCTCTCTACTTCTCTTGTGTACTTGTTGAAGCACCTTGAGAGCCGTCAAGGTGGGTTGCGGTTCAAGCACGGGCGAATGTTGAATGGTGAGTCATCAGCAAAAAGATTGATAGTCCATTAGGTCGTGGTCAATTGGGGATTGGTCCGTGAGTACTCTTGTAATCATTCATATTCATAGTGCTTGGTTTACCTTGGACCGAGTATGGGTAGGCATGAAATTTTGGGCGGGCAGCCTAGGCCCAGCACGAAAAAAATCGTGACTGGGCCGTGCTGGGCCAGGGTCCCTGGGCCTCGGCATGGCACGACATGACATGGAAAATATCCGTGTCGTGCTGGGCCAGGGAGTCTGGGCCGAGCCAAGGCACGGCACGGTACATATATATAATTTTTAATTTTTATATAAATAAAAATAAAAGTTAAAACACTTAAAGATTTATTATTGATTTGTAAATTAGCTCAATGTTTGTGCATTTATTTTAATAGTTTCAACTTTATTTCAAGTTAAAAACCCCTAAAAGTCCATAAAGTCTATTTCAATTTATATAAAAAAATTTAAAAAAATTAAAGAAAAAATTAGTAGATGTATGTGGGCTGGCCCATGGGCGGCACGGCATGGGTAAATTCGTGCCTTGGGCTGTGCTAGGTTGAGCCACAGTTGCCCAGCCATATCGGCACGGAACGACCCATTTTTCATGAATAGGTATAGGTCTCGTGGTTTTTTCCATTTGAGTTTTCCACGTAAAAAAATCTTATATCTTCTGTGTGGTCGATTGATTGTTTAGATTAGTTCATTTACTTTGAACTGCGTAATAGAAATCTAATTGGGACCTAGACCCTCCCGTGTCTCTATCAAAAGGTCGTGATAAGAAGGTCTGGGAGTAATGGTTACAATGATTAAATTTGAGACAAGAAATAAGATAAGTTTGTACACATTGAATCAAAAGGGGCACTTTGTAACTATTAAAATGATAATCAACAAAGCACAAATGATGAGACAAACATCTTATGAAGTGAATTTGTAACTCGATTGATTTCGAAGGACATGTTACATGAATTATTCACTCATGAATTAGATGTACAAGTATAATTGATGGACATTTTCTTCAAAATTTGGATGTCAATGGGATATAGGGGGAAAGAGTTTTGTCATCATAGAGGAATTGATGGTTTCCTAGTGGTTGAGGATGTTGAGAAGGGAGACCCTGGTTTTGATTAAACTCTTGTAAATGGAACCCAATCCGTCCTCAAGATCATGGATGCTTGTGATCATTGCATCTAGCTGTTTTCGAGAGCTTTGTATCAACTCCGCATCAATATCTCTTGATGATTTTTTGCAATGGGCATAGAGGGTGGTATCCATCCTCTCCACTTCATTCATTTTCTCCACTGCACCCTCGCATGCTACTCGTCCAGTGCTCATCCATTTCGAAACTAAGGACAACTTTTTCATTGGCCTCGAAGATGAAACGAAAGACAAAAGGAATTTGAAGATGTTGATGGTGATAGACTGTACTTCTCTTAGCACCCTGGTGACTGTTGCCAAGCATTGGTCATTTTCTGCAAGATGAGACAAATCACATTTGCTTTCCATTTTTTTCACTGATCTGAGGCACACGTCTATTTTCTTTTTCATCTTCTTCCGTAATGACATATAAGTCTTAACTTTGTAGGAGAAATCCTCTTCTGCACTTCTCCTTCGGCGAAGAGAACAGTGAAGATCCTTCACATTTTCCTCCATCTGCATGAAGACATTCCTTGTGGCATCACATATATCCAGCACTCCAAGAGATCCGTCCAACGCCTCATTGACCCATTTTTCATGCTCATTGTGAGCTATGGCATTTTGGGTTTGTGGTGATTGAAGCAAATCTTCAACGCAATCATACAAGACTCTTAGGCCATCCAAACCATCACAAAACATCTCTGTGTTGTAGTGGGTAGATGATGAAGAGGTTTCCCAAACCCTCAACTCATGCAACTTCTCCTCGACTCTAAGAGCAACAGGATGTGATCTGGAGGGCAAGCTGGTGGATCGAACATGGTAAGAATTTTTGGGCATTGGTAGTAGGCCAACCATCTTCTTCTGGATCTGAAGGCGTCAAATAACAAATGAGTAAGGGATGATGAAGTCTTCTCTTCTATTGGAAGCTCTTATATAAACCTCATGGCAACACAAAGGAGGCAGGGAGAATCTCTTTTGTTGGATTGATCATGTGATGGCATGTGGCTCAGCCTCTGTATTTGCCATTTTGCAAACAAAACAATTGACAGCAGCCCATGTCGCAGATGGTGAACAACATCAATGATGCACGAGTATCTTGCTTCTGTCTCCCTTGCATGGTACTATCCTCTTTTTTTTTAATGGAACATGATGTAAATTTGGAATCTCAGCATTTGGTTTTTCTAATCTAATTTACACGAGTGGTCTACTTCCTCGAATTTTCTGTCATGATGTGATTGATCACATCCAAAGCTGCCCATAGAAAACAAGCTCCTCACAAACGTTTGCAAAATTCATGTGGGCCCTCCCCGTTTCCTAACAAATGTGGATGGCCCATATGGTACCACACGAGTAACTTACACCTGAACTCCAATAATGATAGTGGCCTGTTGGGAAACACAAGACCAGACTACAGTAAAATACTGTATCATATTGCACTAGTCACAGGACTCTCTCCCTCTCTCAATCAAACAGACACAATATTTGGCTGTCAAGGTTCTCTCAAACAGACACAATATATGGCTGTCAAGATTCTAGATGCCTCCCAACCTCCTGCTTGATGAGATTTGCATACCACATACAATGCGTATAAAATTTATAAGGAGAGAAAGGTAGAGCAAATATTAGCTTTTCCTTGCATTCAAGAAACGTGATTGATTGCAGTTAGTTTTTTCTTTGTTTAAATTTTAGTTGAACTTAATGATCTGATTATACATTGTCACCAAACAGTATATGTTCAATGTTGTCCAGGGAGACAAGCTGCCAAGCAGCTCCTCTAGAATATCATCTTGTCCGCAGTTAAGGGCGGATGGGTACTGTAGGTGACCTTCATGGACATCAGTTGGTCAAATCATAGACATTTCATGTACAGGAGGCAAGGATTCCCCATCATTCCAATTGTACTATTCGTAATGAAGTAGTACAAGCACTTACTTTTGGAGGGTGAGACCTTATCTCAGCGTTACTTCTGTCAATTCCTTTTGTGGATTGCAGTTTATACTTCAGACCCTTTAAAGTCAAGGGAGGATGAACTTTCTTGTTGCTTCTTTTATGTTGGCTCCTCCACCACACCAACTGGATTGCATCCTATCATCCTTGTGATAGAACAGAATTGAAACAGACTTAAGTTCTCAGGAAGTTTCAGCGTGTTCATCATCATCCTATACCGTAATTGAGATGATGTATGATGGCTTGTGTGGCCTCAAAACACTATATAGTTGTGTGAGGATTTGATTCAATTACCACAAATACTACTCAAATATAGAAACGAGAAATGGGTGGTGTTACAACCCATCCCCGAGTTAATCCTGATTAGTACTAATTAATTGAGCTTAATACAAATTAAGCGTGATTAGTCATCTTAAAAGTGATTAATGAATGTTAAACCTTGAGTGGAGTCAAATAGAAATAAATGGTAAAAAGGGGTGCACTTGTAAAATGTGAACCCACATGTCATGCATACAACTGTCTCGGCATATGTCAAAGAACCCAAGTGTCAAGTGTTTCATTGTTCCAGCACATGTAAAATAACTAAGAGCTGGAACCCACATGTCCCTCATGTACTATTCCAGCACATTTAGAATGAAACTGGGCTGGAACTATGAAATCGTACCAGAGGAACTCTTGAGGGATAAAGTTCAGTATGTTTTCTTCCTCTTTAATTCTTTGTTATCTACACATTTGTGAAAAGAGGAAATTATAAGTGGGTTTTAAGAAAGGGTCTCATTTGGCCCGAGTTAATCCTGATTAGTACTAATTAATCGAGCTTAATACAAATTAAGTGTGATTAGTCATCTTAAATGTGATTAATGAATTTAAGCCTTACGTAGACTCAAATGGAAATAAATGTTGTGAAAAGGGTGAAATTGTAAATGTGAATCCACATGTTATAACTTTGATGACCTAGCACATGTCCCAGATGTCATGCATCAACTTAGTTGCATGAGGTGGCAAGGGAATCCAAATGGCTTTCATGTTATTGTCCAGCACAGAATCCAGGTGCTAGTCATTTCCTTGTTCCAGCACAGACTTTGTGAGTTGGTCTGTGAGTTCAGCTCACAACTTTAAATTCGTTTCTTGATTCTTTGTTCTCTGTGTTGGAAGTTTTGCAAGTGAAAGCTCAAAGAGGAAATAACCAGTGGTTTTGATAAGAGAGAAATTGAGAAAAACTTCTTCTTATTCTTCTTTTTTCTTAAGTTGGTTTTCACTTTGAAGTAGTAGAGCTTGGCTTGGAGAGGTTTTGGTCTCAAATAGTAAGCTATCAAAGGGGTTTTTCTTCCTCAAATCTTCAATAGAGGCAAGTACTTACATGTTTTTATGAATTATGATGTATTAGAATGGTTAGAGCACAAATGGATCAAAAGCCAGAAGTTTGGCTTCAGAAAACCTGAAGCTCAAACTGAGCTTCTGTGCGTCTATCGGTCGACCGACAGGTCAACCGACAAGCGAACCGACAGGGTAAAACCTGTTGTTTTTCAGTAAATTTCAGCTATCTGGAATTTTGACCGACGCATCATCGGTCAGCCGATATGATAAGGTCGGTCGACCGACAAGTTGACCGACGATATGAAGACTTAATTCAGTAAATTCCAGCTCTCTGGAATTTGGACCGATGTATCATTGGTCAACCGACCTGAAGCTCTCGGTCAACCGATAGGTGACCGACGACCTGACCGACGATGTATAGAAATACATTCAATTGAAGCCTAATGTATACAGGTTGAAATTTGTTAATGTCTAAGCCTTCATAAGTATAAACTTAGTTTTCCGAATACATGATTAACAAATGATATTCATCCCAAATAGTATGTGTATTGGAAAATGACTGTTTCACTCATTTGTTTGGCTTAGAAGTCTGATTAAAATTGGTTAATTTTCACATGAATTTAGTTCTCAACTCATTGAGTGAACTATACTGATTATGAATTGCATAATGAACCAATTCTGCTGCAGCAGATGTCAGAGGTGTCCTGGAACCTCGTGGAAGTTAGTGATCTATGATCAAGACACTGACGTATTCCATACCATTTGATATTACCCAAGTTATGTAATCCTTGAATAAAGAGTGTCCTAGTAGATATCAACTTACTGATATTACTGGATCCGTTATTATGAAAAGAGTGCCCAAGTAGATATCAATTGACTGATATTACTGGATCCGTTATTATAAATGAAATGTTATATGAATTGAATTGTTTCAATGGATTATGTGATAGTTAGAACTATCATAACATGTATGTATTTGTTGAACCGTTGTGTTCATGGTACTATGGATGAATGTCACAGGCCCAGATGCCCGTGCCGGTCCTGCCGAGACCGCGCCGCTAGAGGAGAATGCCCGCCCGATACCTCCAGGAGGTTTAATCGAGTGGATATGATCGCGGAGTGCGAAAGAATAATTTTGGAATGTATATAGTTTCGGAATGTAAGTGAAGTCCCCGTATTGTATTAAGTATACGGTGGTTGACTTCATTAGTGAACATAGAACTGAATTTGTATATTGGACTTTACTTTTTGTAAAGCTCTTATGTTATACTTTCGTCAATGTATATTTTCCATAATTTTATACAGTTGACAGGTATTGTATTTGATATCCCTTGTGAGTTTCGTATTAACTTTTGTTAATTCGGAATTGACGGGAGTAAGTATGCACTCATGACTCGGGGTTTGTCCGAGCTAATCAAATCTCGGGACCGGGTCGTGACAGGTGGATGAAGTGTTGCATGGATCTCTTTAACTAATGGATGCCGGTAGAATCAGAAGGGATGTTATGTTGCAGTTGGAGTATGCTCGAGACCTATGACCAATTCTTCTCAGAAGAGGTTAAGAACAAGGTTTTGGAATCACAATTGGTGCTGACTTTTCTTCAAAAAAGAAGATGAAGAAAGAGATAGACTAGACTAGTATATTGAAGAGAAAAGAGAAATTAATGAAGTAGAGAAGGTGGATGGTTCCCTCTATTCCCTCTAGTCACAACTCATGAAAATAGTTCGAGATGATGCCATTCATAAGTGCACAGAAGCAGTTGGAGATATTGGATGTAAGCATCCAGAGTCTTGATGATGAATTAGGTTTCATCTTTCAACATTGAATAAAAAACAGAGTCTCCCTTCTCAATATCCTTAACCACAAGCATACCTGATGTACAATCCATGCCTGTCTTGAAACAGTTGAAACTTCTTATCTCTGTATCAATCTATCTCTAATTGGCTATTGCATTTTTATTTAAAAAAAAAAAAAAAAAGGTAGCCAGTGGTTCTTCCTTTCTTCTTTTTCATGAATGAACAGAGATTGGATGTACAGGACTACTAGATTTGATAGCATATTATCTAAACTATGCCCGTGGTTTTCATTTACAACTGTTCATCAAGCGAAACGCACAATTGGGAACACCACATGAGAGTGTTTCTTAGGAGTAGTGCATAAGACAAATGAATTATGACAGTACTCAGAAAAAAAAAAAACCATGATTAAATACAACTCATGGTCTATCAAGTTTTTGTACAAGCACAGCAGGGCAAACAACTCGTCAAGGTAAGACCTTTGGATACATCCCTGTTATCATTGGTATTGAAGTTCACACTGGACCAAGACTCCCTACCAACAATAAAGAAGAACAAGCAAAGCTTGCATTGAGATTTTAATGGAAATGCATTGATTTTATTTGTCTCACAAATTATAACATTCTAAATACACATGAAGTTACTATAGAAGAGCACTACTGACCACTTTTTTTTATCAATAACTGAAACTTTCATTAAAATGGCTTGACTTCAAACAAACAAGCCCAACCCCAAAAAGAAGGGAAGGAAGAGAGTATAAGAGCTATATACTCTCCCAAAGAGAAATTACAACCATAGAGAAACAAGAACTACAACAAAAAAGCAACAAAAGGAAGGGTTCTATCCACCCTTTGGTTAGCCAAAGAATCAGTGAAGCCATTAGCCGACCTCCCAACATTTGTAACTTCTCAAATTTAAACATTAAACTAACTTCCTAATTCAAATACATCACTACTACATACAACTTCCTTCCTTCTTTACATAAGCACTTATTTAGCAAATCCAGAATTACAATTAAAAATAATCTAAAGAAGATTACATTAATTTCATTCAACTTCATGTACTCTTCTATAAAAAGCTAAACTTTATCCTAGCAAAGCTTGAATGGTCCTTCAGATAGTAACATTGATCCATCGAACTCCATCTACACGTTGTCTTGTATACCCATTCACATGTCTCCAGTTTAACATCCTTGAATCTTGGAAGGAGATGTCAAGTTTCATTTTTCACAAGGACCTTCATTTCTTAATCCATAACAAGATCCCACTTCTTGGTATCTCTTACTTCATTGAAATAAGATGATTCATTGTTATCGGTGGGACCTAACAAAAAGTTCTATTCACCAAATTTTCATCCCCACAATCTATCTCGTAGACCTTTTAAGAGGTGGTACACTACACTCTCCTCTTCAATAACATGAGTGTCCTCTTTCTGCCCTTGTTGTCCATCATAAACAACATCACTCCCCTTTTTCAGCTTACTTCCCCATTGGCAAAAGGAGCCTACCAACACCTGATGCATAGGTGCAGCCGGAAAGTTCACCACCACTTTTACCCACAATGGAAGGAATGTTCTCAGGCGGACGACAAGCAGGTGGGTCCCTCTGTCCAAGAGGGCTCTGCTGCAGCCAGTATGGCTGGTGCGGCAACACTTACGACTAATACACTTACAGCGCTATCGATCCATATCCATGTATGGCTGTTCGACAGCTATTGCATGCATCATTTCCTGTTTGGCGGGTGTTTCAAATTCACTAATCTTAATCTACCTTTTATGATCTATCAATGTCCATCTATTTTCTCTGAGTTTTTCTATCTAAATGTCATCAGATACGATACATGAGATTACGGTTTCCTAGATTACCTGGGATTCACAATCTGGGTCATAATGGACCAAATCATGGGTCAGTTATCTACGGTCACAATATACACTGTGATTCGAGGCTTATTTGCCAAAAGGTTGAAGACTTGATCCTCTTAATTTGTGACCGAAACTTTCATGACATCTGCTGTAAATGTAGGATTTGAACAAGCACATTCAAGAAATATGAGTAATCTATCTCATCCCACCCTTTTTAACAAATCATGGTCGCTAACATGAAATGGCCTACAACGCGAATTTTGATTCCTGACAAGGGCAACCCAGCATGAGAATTGAGAAGTGACACTTGCAATCGGGTTCAATAAGCGCTATTAAACGAACGAAGCTTAACCTTTTCAGGCTAGCTGGACTTCAGCGGGACATAACAGATCGTAGCTTGAGCTTGTTTGAATAAACATGATAAGCCAACTCAAGCTTAAAATTTATATCAACTTCGTCCTCTAGTTTTATTCATTTCAGTTGGCAACTAGTCCTACTCATTTGAGATGGCTCGTCATCATATTGATCACATATGAAAGTGAATTATGTCAGAATGTAATCAATTGATAATGAACGACTCCTATAAAAGCAAAATAGAAAAATCTGGCCCAAAACCAATGTACTATAAGACATTTATTTTGGAGAAAACTACCTTAAAAATCCCCATAGTGAGCCATGAGTAAGGAGAGGACCCAGCAAGAGTTTAGAGACGTCAGGGGTCCTTTTTTGTCGTTTAGCGATGTTCAGAGGCGGACCCAGGATTTTCGTTTAGGTGGTGCTAAACCTTTGCTAGAATTTTTTCATATCAACAATAACAAAAGAAAAAATGTATTCCATGTAAGTAGACGCAAAATATTTAACTATATCAACTTAATATCTTTCTTATTTGAAATGAGAAGTATTCATTTTTCCAAAATTTACAGTATAAGAGAAGTATACTGAAAACAAAAAAGTCTCCCAAAAAAATGAGGGCAAACCCCAAAAATTCGGGATCAACCCGAAGAAAGAAGTACATATTAATGATTTGACATCAACTAACATACACTTCTCTCATCAAAAGTCATCTCGACCCCAAAATAAAGTTTTTTACAACTGCCCTCTACGACTCTTCATATTTTGAAAGCGTTGCATGATCGTCTCATCATCAATGCTATTGAATATGTCCTTTTCGATATACACAAGCAAACAATCATTCATCCACTCATCTTCCATTCGATTGCGCAGTCGATTCTTAACGATTTTCATAGCAGAAAATACCCTCTCAACAGTAACAGTGGCAACTGGTAGGGTTAGTGCTAATTTCAAGAGCAAATAAATTAAAGGATATGCAATGTCACTTTTTGTTTCAACCATCTTCTGAGCAAGGCCGCTAATTCCTTTCACTCCAAAAAACTTACTATTAGTGCGCATATCAGTGATATAAGTCTAAAGCTGACTATCAAGTCTCACTCGATCTAAGTTCAAAAAATCATTTGGATATAATTGAGAGAGCCGGATCAATTTTTCCTTATCGAAAGCAGAGAATAAATCACTTGGATCTAAGCATGCCACACAAAGAAGCAACTCGGTATTCACCACATTAAAGCGGCGGTTGAGCTCCTGAAGTTGCAAATCAATAGTAGCATAGAATATGTCGACTCGAAAATGATGGAGATTTGTCAATTCAACTTTACGTCGTGATCGCTTTCGTCCAACAAACATATCATTCATATTGTGAATGATGATTTCATATTTATCACAAAATGAATGAACTTCAAATAGGAGAGAATCCCACCCATCGTCTCTCATCATCTGCAGTCGTTGCTTCAACACTCTCACTAGTTCCATGGCAGTGATAATATTTTGATCTTTTCGCTGCAATAACTTTGATAATTCATTGGTGATCCCCAATATATCTCTCATCATATGCAATTTAAATGCAAAATCAAAATCATCCAATACACTCAATAAGTTAGTAGCAAAGCCCTTGTGTTCACTCGTATTATCATCTAAGATAATTTCAAGCACATCAACCACTGAGGAGAACATGAGTAGAAGGTTAATCAATGTATCATGATGCGAGCCCCAACGTGTATCTCCCGGCCTCTTGAGGCTAGTCTTCTGATTCTAACCCCGTCCACTTTCAAGTTCGCCCGATTCGAGAGCATCAACGACTTTAGCAGCCTGTATATATTAGAGCATGTCGTGACGTTTGCAAGAGCCTCCAACAACATTCAACACCATAGAAACCGACTCGAAGAAAGCGTCGATTAAATTGTTATCTCTTGCAACAGCAACGAGTGTCAACTGAAGCTGATGTGCAAAACAATGAACATAGAATGCGGTGGGATTCTCATTCTGAATGAGCCTTTGCAGTCCATTAAGCTCACCCTTCATATTAGCAGCCCCATCATAACCTTGCCCACGCAAAGTTGACGTGCTCAATCCATGCCTAGAAAATATCGCTTCGATGGCCAGCTTAAGTGATTGAGCTTTAGTGTCTGCAACATGTTCTATGGCTAAAAATCGCTCAATCGCACATCCCCGCTCATCCACATAGCGTATAACAACTGCCATTTGCTCTTTGATAGAGATATCCCTAGATTCATCCACCAAAAGAGAAAATGGTGCATCTCCAAGCTCGGAAATGATAGCTTGAGTGGTTTCAATGGCAGCCGCATTCACAATGTCTTTTTGAATCTTAAGGGAGGTCAATTTTAGATTCTCAGGAGCATTTTCCAATACAACTCTTTTAATAGCTTCATTCTGATTGGCAAGTACTTGCAAAAGCTCAAGGAAGTTACCCATATTATTTGAATCTTCAGATTCATCAAGACAACGAAAAGGCAATCCTTGGCGCAGAAGAAATCTAACAGAAGCAAGTGTTGCCTTCAAACGGATTCGATAATCTGTTCGAGCTTGACTTGATTGCTTGACAATAATCGTCTCAATGTGTTTCTCTTGATTCAATAAGTTCTGACACTTCTCATATGCTTGGTTATGAACACTATTCGGTCCTCCCACATGATTTCAATTCTTTCTTTTTTCCTCCAGCTTTTAAATCCTTGAGTTATAAAAGCATCATAACGCGTGTCCTCCCCAAAAAGATAACAACACATGCAGAATGCTGCATCTTTTTCTATGCTGTACTCCAACCAACTGCCGTAATCCTTAAACCAAAAAGGATTAAATCGCCTCTTATCTTGTCCACACCCCGTATAAGGAAACTTATGGTCACGAGGCTGACAAGGGCCCTTTTGTAGATATGCTTTTCGGACTTGGTCCCTATCCATAGGATGATAGCTTGATATTGGATTCCGTACCCCAGGATCTGCGGGAAGATTAGTCAAGTTAACCTCTACACGCCCTTTCTTCGAGGATGATGGCATTTCATCATTCTTATCATTCTTTGGTGTCGAAGATGGTGGATTGGTACTTTATTTTTTTTTTATAATATTTTTCCATATCTGATTCAAAGATAAGGTCAATTACATCAAAATCCTCGCCAACCACCAATAATCACCATTTATAACATAGGTTAAGGACATGATTTTAAACAATTTCTTCTTTTTATAAGGAATCATACTACTAACACCTAATTTGTAAATAAACTTCTAAGCGACAACACCCAAATCGCGAATCCTCAAGAACTTAGCACACAATTTGACAAGCAAACTTCTAATTAAGCGACAACACCTGTACTTATGGCATTGTCGTTCTATGATCAACTAGCATGACAAAACCAGGCCTAAAGAAGCATGCTTGAGACTAGATAGATAGGTGCTATCCAAAGATCTCTGCGAACAAAATAAAAATGGTGATGATGTATGTGTGATAATAGGAAATGGAATAGTTTTTCCCTTTCCCATGTGAGTTGTGACAACTATAGTAAGAGAATTGTGAAGAAGCAAATCTTTTATCTTCAGATGAACCAGAATTCAACATAAGTATAATTTGCTAATGCTTGAATGTCTTAATTTCCTATGCTGCAGAGATAAATTGTTATTGTTAAAAGAACCAAACGATGGAATGAAAAATAAATGCTACAAAATCAAACTCAAACAAATAATATTTTGCACATATGCCATTTCCCAACCAGCTTCTAAGTTGCTAGGTGTAAATTTGTGTTTGTTTAGTGATTGTTTAATGTGAGATAGATTATGCTTCACTAAATCATGTGGGTGGATGCATTGGAATTGATGTGCCACATGCATTGGAATTGATGTGCCACATGGATGAGAAAAGAGAAACATTACTAAAGAATCCCATGGCAGATAAAGAATTCAACTCTGCATACAAGTATAAAATATGGCCTACACTAAGAATTGAGACTCACAGTCACTTCATAAAACATAATGCTGCTCCCAGATGCACCATGAAAACCCAATAAGCAATGTCATACAAAGAGAGACAAACACATAAGATATTATACAAAAAAATTAAACATGTTCGCTAGTACACGAGGAAATTGAAAAATGAGTGCAAGCTTTATAGCATGTATCAGGTGCATCCAACTGTGACATGTCTGGACCAAAAAATTCAGGTCAGCGCACTGATCAGCTGGACATGTATGTATGAGAAATTGATTGTACACGAACAAATTGCTGAGTGAAACCAGATGCTTTTTTTGGCTAGGGTGTGTTCACAGTGGGTCTACATGTGATGAATGAGACAAATCTTGGCATCTTGCAATAAGTGCTTTAATAGTATATTGTGTTGCAATTTGCAAACATTCCATTGAGATTGTTGCAGGATTCATATGAAACCATGCTTTAATAGAACATCAATATAACTGTTGAGAAACTTTTCATCCATAGGCCTAGAAATACTGCAAGAGTGCAAGAACTCTGTTCTGCTACTCCTTGCAATCGTTCAGCTATAAAACTGAGAACATCACATGCACCTCATTTACCCAAATAAAATAAATTCAAATCAAATAAAAAAGAAAATGTATTATTTTCAATCACCATTTTCTCAATTTTAATAGAGCACCAGAGGGCACTGAAATCATCACTTCAAAAGAAAAAAGAAAACTAAAACATAAACCCTAATGTGCAAAGGAGGAAGAGAGGAAGGGAAAGAAGAGAGGAAACTGCAAGCGTGGGAGAGGTAGAGAGATGCTATAGAGAGAGGGAGAGAGAGTTACCTGAACCGTTGAAGCCTCAAAGAAGAAGAACCAAAGAGCCGAAGAGGGAAGGAGATCAACAAAGCCAAAGAGGATTTTGGGATTTTTTTTTCGTTCTCCCCTTTTGACTTGGGGCGAGTACTTTATTGATCTAGGGCATGGGCCAAGGCCCAATATTATTTTAAGAGGAGTTTGCAAATTGACCTGGGGCGGTCGCCCCAGGTAATGTTTACTTCGGTCCGACTCTGGCGATGTTGTCGATATCGACCAATATGCGTAAACCATTTATGTATACAGACCTTTTTCATCGACTGCAACTCGTGCTCAAGGATGGGTCTCTCGATCCATTTCAGGAAGGAAGGGAAGATTTAAAAATGGGAAGTCCTGGTTTCTCCCCTGCAATGGCCGTACGAGTACTACTCCTTTCCCGCCATCGAATCAGAACACTAACCCATCATCTCCTTCACCACCTAAACCCTCACATCTCTCGAATCTCTCAAAACCCAATATCTACTTCTCTTCTTGGAATTACGCTTTCTCCACAACTTTATCTCTTTTCAACCATTGCCTCAGAACCCCCCAATCCAATAGCTGAGGACGTGAACGAAATCTACAGAGTCCTGATCAATTTTCGCAGCCCCCACCACGACATCGAATCCGCCCTCCAACCCTTCTCCTCCTAGATCTCCACCAACTCCGTCGAGCAAGTCCTCAAATGCTACCGAAATCTCGCAGTCTCAAGCCACCGATTCTTCCTCTGGGCCGCCAAAGTTCCGGGTTTCTTCCACAGCAGAGAGAGCTACCATATCCTTGTTGATATTTTGGGCAGTTGCAGAGAATTCCCTTTGATTTGGGACTTTTTCTCGGAGATGAGAGATGGGGGTGTCGAGATTAGGCCGGACATTTTCTGGGTCAGGGTCAGATCTTATTGCCGTGCAAAGTTGTCGTTAGATGCCGTTAGGGTTTTTTCGAAGATGGGTGAATTCAGCCTCCAAGCGCGCGTCGACGATCTCAATCATTTGCTTTTGGTTCTGTGTCGAAATGGTCTTGTTGGGCAGGCGGAGGAGTTCTTTGAGGAGGTGAAGTCGGAGTTCGAGATAGGGGCGAGAAGTTACAGCATTTTGATGAAGGGATGGGGTGATCATGGAAATGGGGAGGACGCCTTGAGGGTGTTCGACAAAATGCTTGAGAGAGGTTGCGTTGTAGATGTGGTCACTTATAACACTCTGTTGGCGTCTTTGTGTCGTGGGGGATTAAGGGCTATTGATTGAAGAATGTTGAGAGCCTATTGAAATTCTTGATTCTGCTGGAGTTATTTGGGAAATTAGGCTTTTTTTTTAGATGTTTCCATCAGAAGTCTTTTGGGGAATGATGGTTTTTTTCCCTGTTTATGTTATGTGTAGATTAAATCACTAGAAATTAAATGTAAGTTTGATTCTTTGGCTGTATGGATGGTGGTTTTTTTTGTGATCCCTCTTGGTTTTTTGCTATGTTGGGGGTCGATTGATAAAGGAGTTGTTTATAATGAATTGCATGAAGCTGTTTGATGCTGTTGTTGTCATTTCCACAGCCTTCGGAATTCGCAAGAACAGATAAAAGTTGTCGATATCGACTACTTTCGTTAGTGGGATGAATTAAAAGTTGTAAGTAGGCAGCTGCTGGAACAGATAAAAGTTGTCGATAGCGACAACATTAAGTTGTCGATATCGACTAGTTTCGTCAGTGGGATGAATTAAAAGTTGTAAGTATGTAGCTGCTGAAACGGATAAAAGTTGTCGATAGCGACAACATTAAGTTGTCGATATCGACTAGTTTCGTCAGTGGGATGAATTAAAAGTTGTAAGTAGGCAGCTGCTGGAACAGATAATAGTTGTCGATATCGACTAGTTTCGTCAGTATGATGAATTAAAAGTTGTAAGTCGGCAGCTGCTAGAACAGATAAAAGTTGTCGATCTCGACAATATCGCGAATTAAAAAAAAAAGACGACATTAACGTTGAATCTGCAGGTTCACCTAAGGATCATCCAACATCGCCTCGTCTCACTCCCCTTGGATCTACAGGTCCCTGGCCCTCATCCCCTCCCTCACCCCACCACCTATAGGCCCGGGCCCTCTTGCTCTTCTCCTCCTACAACTTTGGCTCCGTCTCTCGACTCTCTCCTCCCCTCTTCTCCCTCCTCTTCCTCCCTCCCTCCATGGCGATCCTCCCTCCTCCTCCGACGAAGACGACCCCATGATCGCCGCCCTTCATTTCTTCATATCATCCCTCTCCCCGCCTCCCCTAGCCACATCCACCACTCTAGAGCAGTACCGGCAACAAACAAAGAAAACCCCACTTTTTATTTGAGTTCTGCAAATCAATAACAACCTGTATAGAGTGGTCGATATCGACAATGTCCTAAATGACTAAAAAAAAAGACTAAAACACAGCCAAAGGACCCCCCTCCCGTCTCTAAACTCCTAGTGGGTTGTCATCCTACCAATGACATACTAAGGGGACTTTTCCGGTAGTTTTCCCTTTATTTTGAGAGTAATGAGTGTTATAATTTGGACCAAACAGGAAAATCATGTTTGGTCCGAACAGGGAATCTGTTTCTCCCAATATCAAGAGATCCTGACTTCGCTGCAGCCATCATTTTTTTGCTGCCGCCACCTCATAAAAAGAGACCCTGATCCTCTGACAGCTTTCCTAAGTGGAAGAACTTTCCACTTTCAAAATAGGGGATTTTACTGAAAAAATCTCAAAATATAGGCATTTATCCTGATGGGTCCTGGCCAAATTGTTAGCACTAATGTGGTCCGTTAGGCAGTTTTTGGTTTTTTTTTTTTTATTCTGAGGTAAGTGACGCTAGCGTCACTGTGTTCTGACGCCAGTGACGCTAGCGTCGCCCAGCCATATGAAGCCAGCATCTTTTTCCTGCCTTGCCTCTGAAGCATAATGGAGAAAGCATTTGATGTATCGATCTTAGGGGCAGGGAATTTGCTGAGAATCTCTATCACCACTTCATAAGGTAGATCATTATGGGAGGGGTTGGCCACTGATGAGGTTGTTCTAGCGACATCTACAGCAGGGGAAGGAGCTGGAGGTTGGGAGATGGAAAAAGGGAAGAAGGCAGAGAAGAGAAGATAGAATGGCAGAAGACTGGAAAGCATGGTTCTTTGGGTATCTGGAGAGAAGTAGGAAGATGGGGTTTTTTTACTGGAGGGTGAGGAGACTAAAAAGAATGGTTTTTTGGGTATCTGGAGAGAAGCAGGCTACTGGGTTTTTTTGGGGAGGGTAAAGGTGAGGTCTTTCAGTGTTTGAGAGAGAAAGAGAGAAGAGGAGGATGAGAGAGATATGGTGAGATTGAAGATATGTTTTCTTCTTTCCCATGCTAAAAAAGAGAAGATGAGAGGAAGAGAGAGAGAGAGAGAGGAATATGATTAGTGGGAAAGGAAGATACGTAGAAAAGAAGGAAACGCATTAATAACAACTTAGCCGAAGCTATATCTTTCTCTTCTTTTTCTTTGATTTTGGCCGGTTTTGTTAGGAGGAGAGAACTGGTAAGAGGGTATTTGGTGAGAGTGGAGAGAAGATGGAAAGAGAGAGAAGGGAAGAAGTCCTTTTAGATTTTTCAATGGATCTATGATTCTATCAAAGGCAGCTTTTTTCTTCTTCCTTTCTCTAATCAAGTCTTGGTCTTTTTCAAGAACATGCCCTTTTTTCCATCTCCCAACCTCCAGCTCCTTCCCCTACTGCAGATGCCTGCAATGGCATCTTCCTCACATACACCTTCGTGTCAATCAAGAGTTCACTAAAAAACCACTTTTTGAGTGACGACAATAGCTTCACTCAATACTATTTTGAGTGACGCTATCGTCAGTAAGAATAAAAAGTAAAAAAAAAATAGAAATGTGGCGGGAAGACCGTATTAGTGCTGACAATTTGGACAGGATCCTTCCGGATAAATGCCTATATTTTGGAATTTTTCAGTAAAATCCCCTTCAAAATAAGAAAACGGTGTATTACCGTGCGGTTCACTTGTCATGTGAAGTAGAGCTTTGAGATTAGTTATCTATTAAACAAAGTCCATTATGTGTATTATGACTAAGAGCAAACCTTGATCGACAAAAAGGTATACTCCAAAACTTTGAAATGATGAATTGCAACTTGTAACTCCAATGTTAGAGAGATGGCTTGGCCCAGTGTTTTATAGGTTCTATTTAGTAACTTAACTTTAGTAGTGAAGTGACGTGAGTAGTCAATTCAAGGGAGAAGAAAAAAAAGAGGAGTCAAATAAAAAAAAGGGAAAATTACAAAACAGGGCTCTATTTTTTCTTAGATTTCAAATCAGGATAAATAAAAACTCACATTTCAAATCAGGATATAAGTTTTCCATTTCCATTTCAATTTAGGACATCCGGTGAGAAATTGGCTTCTCCGGCTACTTACCCTTTTATTTTTTTTCAAAATACCCAAAATGCCCTCAACCCTTTCCTCATCCTCCTCCCTCTCTTCCCGTCGGCACCGCCACAGTTGCAATGTCTCCAGGGTCTGGCACAAACTTAAATGCTCCATCGGACCTGGATCAGCGTCGACCCTCTTCCATCCCTCCATCCTCAACGTCTTCAGATTGTCGTAGAAGGTTCGGGTGAGATTGCAGATCTAAAGAAGACGCTTGGGAGAAGACCTCAGCGTTTGGCTGTTTGTGATGAGAGAGTACACAAGGTGAAAGGACTGGAGAGCGAAAAGGAGCAGATTGTGACGAGGTTGGAGGAATTCAAGGCTGCGATGCAATGCATTTTGGCGCGCTTGGATGGAGCTAAGGTGGAAAGGAAGAATTCCAGGCGAGGGTGGATGTTTTTGAGTTTGGGGGTGATCTGGATTGCGGGAGGATACACCACCTGATGGCGCGGGAATGCCGTCGGCTCGACGAGAGCTTCAAGATGGATGAGATGATGGCGGCGATCGGGCGGTACCGGGCAACGTACCTGCCAATGTACCGGGCAAAATCCTTCTCCCCACCCTCCTCTTCCTCTTCTCCCAAACCACCCACCCTCCTCCCCCTCTCCTCTCCTACCTTCGCCTCTTCCTCTCCCGCCAAATCCCCCGAGACCCCCACTCCTCCTCCGCCTTCCGCCTCCTCTCCCTCCGCCCCCCAGACCTCCCCGCCCCAACCCTCACCTCCCTCTCCAACCTCATCCTCTCCCATCTCCCCTCCATTTCCGACCTCGATGACGCGCAGCCCCTTGACCTCCTCCCCCCTCCCTCGACCTCCGCGCCCTTTCCCCCGACCGATCGGAAAAGCCGACTTTGACTGGAGTTGATCTTCAGGATCTGCCGTTGATCGTGTACCAGTTTCTTTTGCTGGTGTCCAAGGGGTTTGGGAGGAGGGCGGTTGTGGAAGGGATTGTTGGGTTCTTTGGGAGGAATGAGGGGGAGATCTAAAGCTGCGATTGTTCGGCAGGTTGAAGGGACTGTGCTCTTGCATGTGAATTTTACTGTGAAGCAGGATCCTTCTCTGGGGCAGGAGGTTTTGGGGCTTGTTAGATCGGACCTTGGGGCTTTTAATCAACAACTCTTGTTTGACAGTGCCGCAACGCCTCTCAATTTTCTTGTCCTGCTGAGGTTCAAGATGGATGAGATGATGGCGGTGATCGGGCGGTACCGGGCGACGTACCTGCAGCTGGTGCCACCGATTCTGGTGGCGATGACAAATCACGCGGATCGGATGAGGGAGAAGTACGATCTAGGGACACTGCAGTCGGTCAGGCACAAACCTACTTATGTTCACCGTTGATAGAGTAAAGAGCATTCTGGGTATTTTGTTGTAGAAAACTCATCCTCAAGCAGGATGTCCTGAATTGAAATGTAGGTGGAAAACTTAAGGCCTGATTTGAAATGTGAGCTTTTATTTGTCCTAATTTGAAATCTAAGAATAACTTGAGCCCTGATTTATAATTTTCCCTAAAAAAACACTTTTTCTTTTTACCAAAAGAAAGTCAAAAAGTTACTCTCTCACCACTAAATGACCAAAAAAGAAATGTTCTTATTTTTTTTTAAGTAAAAAACCTACATTCTCATGTCAATAATTAGAATTTTTTTTTTTTGGGGATAATCAAGAAAAATAGCACTTTCTTTTATTTGATCCCTCTTCTTTTATTGCCTCTTAATTAGCCCTTCACCTCACTTTACTTCTTATTCTCCTGAAGTCACACTTAGAAGTATTGGGAGTATGCAAAAGAGGAGGTGAAGTCAATTGAACGACTCCTGCAACTGCAAGGCAACCTCACTATAATATCACGATAGTAAATGCTGGAGAAAACACTTACATGATAAATCTAGGCCAAAAAAGTTATTTGCAATGTCCACGTCGTAAAAGAAAGAGTTTCAAACCGAGGACCTGTCAAGCAAGATTTTTTAGCATTCTCACCACTTAAGTAGTGTTTTATAATATGGACCTGGAATAATATATGAGAAATAACAGAAATAACCTATTTCAACATTAGGTGGAGGATAGATCACCATCATCATCATCTACAGTTTAAATATTTAATTCTTAACTAACAAAGTTTATTCAAGATTATTCTCATGTATTATATAAGCATTTTTTTCATTTTTAATATTTTTATAATATAAATAAAACACGGACCTTACTTTCCAAGTAAACCAAAATACTGAACAAAACACACACAACAGAGAGAGAGAGAGAGAGAGAGAGAGAGAGAGAGAGAGAGAGAGAGAGTGAGTGTTCAGGGCTTCCGCCATTAGAATAATAGTGGCCCCAGTGGGGCCGACAGGTGCATAACAACGAAGGGAGAAGAAGATGGAGAGGTCTAGCTTTCAATAGTATGCAGAATTTCAGCTGCATCAGTGCTTACAAGATTAAAATAAAAGCAATAGAATGCCATTCAGATCAATAGTAGTATCACCTCAAATGTGTACATATTTTACACTCTCAAAGATTGGCTTCTTTTATTAAGATCCATTCTGTATGGTACATGGCCAACCATAAATTCAAATGGACATATCTTACCATACAAACATATATCTATATAATGCGTAGAAAGTGAAAAGCAGAGGTACCCAAAAAATCCGTAAGAGATACTGTCTTTTATTAATATCCATTTCGGATGGCACATGGCCCCCCCATACACTCGAATGGACGCATTGTACTACGTAACAAACATATACCTACATCATGCATACAAAGTGAGAATCAGTGCTACCCAAGGGTACCCCATACACTCGAATGGACGCATTGTACTACGTAACAAACATATACCTATATCATGCATACAAAGTGAGAATCAGTGGTACCCAAGGGGTGCTGGAGCCTCTCTCAATTCCTTTCCCTGGAAGTGGATATCCTGCCATCACAAACCGTGTTACTATAGATGCATATAAATAATCAGTCACAAATTAAAATAGCCTAATCTCTTAAACCGCTGCCTGCTCAAAAAGAGGGAACATTAAATTTCTAAGATTAAAAACACAGAGAGATAACGATGAAGAAAACAAACCATTATAGCATTCAACAGTCATCTACCACTTTCCACTCAGACACTCTTAAATCAACAAGATCACAGCTAAACGTGGCCACAACCCTGAGATATAATCTAGGGGTTTTGACCGTACAGGATATAAAATACCCTGTATTCCTTGAAATAGTGTTGACCAAAAGTATATCCCAAATATGGGTATCATACAGAGAGCATCTTTTTTATTTCCACTTTTACCCTTTTTGTGCGATATCGCAAATATTTGCGATATCGCATAAACTGAAGAGTCATTATATAAGCTGCTCGTTTTCCCTCCATTTTTTTCCTCCATTTGCAGCAAAAAGCAAGTCGTTTTTCCTCATTGTTTTCATGTGGCTGTCTTCATCTTTAGAGGAGGTTCTCAAAAGGATGGAGCAATCGCTCTTTCATTTTTCCAAAGTCATTCAGATTATTCTTCTTACACAATATTTGGACATGTTTGAAATTTTTTGTATACTCTGTCAAATGTTATGTTAAAAATGATTGGCCATTGAGACACCAAAAACTTATAGTCATGGAGATACTTGAAATTTATTCTTAATTTTTTTGTTTAATTGTATTAGATGATCAAAAGATATGAAATGTCCTAAAAATGTATTTGCTGTAGCAATCGCTCTTTCATTTCTCCAAAAGCATTCAGATGATTCTTTTTACACAATATTTGGACATGTTTGGAGTTTTTGTATACTCTGTCAAATGTTATGTTAAAAATGGTTGGGCATTGAGACACTAAAAACTTATGGTCATGGAGATACTTTGGAATTTATTCTTAATTTTTTTTTTGTTTGATTGTATTAGATGAACAAAAGATATGAAAGATGAAGACACCCACATGAAAACAATGAGGGAAAACGACTTGTTTTTTGCTGCAAACGAAGGAAAAACGAGCGGCTCATATAATGACTCTTCAGTTTATGCGATATCGCAAATATTTGCGATATCGCACAAAAAGGGTAAAAGTGGAAGAAAAAAAAAAAGCTCTCTGTACGATACCCATATTTGGGATATTCTTTTGGTCAACACCATTTCAAGGAATACAGGGTATTTTATACCCTGTACGGTCAAAACCCCTATAATCTAACATATGCAAATACACATACACCCCTATATACAAAGTCCTGCTCCTATGCATCCATCTCACATGGTACCATGCGAGGTAGTTGCTACTGGAGCCTACCTGGGGCCCCACAGATCAGGGAATGGGTGTGGATGGAAAGATCCATGAGGGATACACACACACATATATATAGACACTCGATCCAACAGTCCAGTCCAGTCCCAACGAATCGGTGAAAACCCATGGGATCCGGTGAGGAAGGGGGGGGGGGGCTTGGATGGTCCATTCATATCAGTGATCTGGTGAGCCCCACATTCTACCTTGCACGGTAAGCTCAGTGCAAGGTGGATGCAAAGCATGCGCATGTGGATCACTGATTTGGATCCATGAGGACATCTCATGACACTTTGGATCTCACCCCCGCTCCCCCCTTCAGATTAGTGATTGGGTGAGCCCCACATTCTACCTTGCACAGTAAGCTCAGTGCAAGGTGGATGCAAAGCATGCTCATGTAAGGACATCTCATGAATATCGGCCCATATCGGCCCGGACCGTTATGATATCGGGCCATGATATCGGTATCGTGACGGTCCATATTGCCAAAATATTGGCTGCGTATCAGTCAATACGACCAAACTTATATATAAAAAAAATAGAGGAAGAGGAATAGAGAAATATGCATTTGCATATAAAAGGGGAAACACACAACAACATGCAGTTAAAAAATATATATATATATATATGGATCACCATTCCCAAAAAAAAAAAACTCATACCTGGATCTTTTGAGAGGCTAACCACGTTCTCCTCTTCTTCCTCTCCTTCTCTTCTTCTTTTTCTTCCTCTCTCTTTTTCTCTTTCTCATAGTTATCAGAATCCTACGATTCGTATCCCGAATCTTAACGAAAACGATTCGTATCTATGTAATAAATCCCATTTACAAATGAATCTGTAGGATTCGATACTCATTTCATTGAATCTTACTATTCAAGCGATTCGATTAAGCGAGAATGGCTATAGCCAATAAGCTAATATTAATAATATTTTACCTTTTTTCTTTCTTTATTTTCTCTTTCTTTTATCGCTTGTATTTTTAAAAGGTTATTTAGTAGTTAACTAAACCTCGTAAGAATTTTTTATGGCTGTGATAAGGTTTTAAAGATTAATAAAGAACATGCATTTAACTAAAGCATTCAAGTGTACGTATGGTGCTTGTTTATATCTTCTTTTTTTAATCTATTTTGGTTTTTTTTCTCCATGAACACTTTCTTAACTTTAAGAGAAATCCTACCGTATAAGATTGATGGTTTGGATTTTATTTTATTTTTATTTTTTGATTTAAAGATAATAAAAAATATATATTGATACTTTAAACTTATTTAACTATTTACACATCATTTATTTCATATATATAAAATAATATATGTCATGATGTTCTTGATATGATTGTATGAAAGACTTACTTGTTATTATATTTATACTACTATAAATGGGACAATGGGGAAAATGGATGGTAATGAATAATTACTTTTTTCTTTTTATTTTAATTTTTAATTATTTTTCATTTTTATTAGAAAAATAAAAAAATCCTACGATTCACGATACGATTCGCGATTCGATTCGTGGGTATGAACGATTTTCGATACGATTCCGATTTTTAAAACTATGCTATTTTCCTCTTTTTTTTCCCTCTCCCCACTCGTTGTGTTTCTGGCAGAAATGGAAAAGGTTGATGGGGCTTTCTCTCTCCATTTGTTTTCTAGGGAGTGAGTCTTCCACATTTATTGTGACCCACATTTTTAAAAATTAAACAACATAAATGTAACCTCTTAAATGGTCTCACAAATCACAATGAATTTTCAAATTTGAAAATCTAAACCATTAAATGCCCTCCCTTATTCTCTAAACTATTAAATGCCCCTTTTTAGTTTCCCCACCCAAAATAAATGCCCCTTTTATATGGAACCTCAACAAATATTAATTAAATTAGTGTTGGCCTAATGTCACATCGATCACATCACTTAGAAACATACAAAGAAAATGTTAAAAAAGTAAAAAAAGTATCCAAATGCTTCATTTTATTAGTAAGCCTCTAACAAGGTATACTAATAAAAAATCTAATCCACTAAAAATAAACTTCCTTCTCATGAAGATAAAAATGTAAAAATATTTACAAATCTACTACAAAGAATGAAACTTGATTGATTTTTAAACTATACGTATGGACTAAGGATAAAACATTAAAACTTGACATATTCAACAATTTCAGATAAAACAACGATACGGGATGCTTTGCCATAGGGGTACTGATATTTTTTTCTTTACGATGTGTACTAATGGGAAAAAAAATTTGTTTTTCAGCATTTTCTAATATTCTGGATTTTTTGGATATTTTTGTGAATTTTTTTGGATTAAAAAAAATCACACCGCGACGGACCGATACCAATATCATATCGGTTTTTTTGTCCCGGCCGATACCGCGATTTTGAACCATGCACTATGCGGACCCCCCCCCCCCCCCCCCCCCCCCCCCTCAAAAAAAAAAAAAGACTGCAACACACACAAACACAAAACACATCCAATTATTTGGCACACCCCCCAAATTTGACACTCATTCAACTATTACTCACTGTCGGAATTGAAATCCTAAAGAAATAATGTTTCTAAAACCATTAAACTTAAGGGTCATGGGTCAATGGGTTAGGATGATCTTTGGGTTTGATGTTTTGCATACCGCAAAGCCACCATGAATTGAATGACCATCCCCTTCGATAAGTTTTAGGCCCATTTTGATCATCAATCCCCTTGCGTTGTCAACGGACTTAATTTGACATTGATTTGGGCATTAGTCACCACAGGACCTTTTTATTTTTTATTAGGATTTACAAAATAAATTTGCATGATATATAGTAATTAAACTTAAGAGGATATAAAACTATGAGCTATGATCATTTGAATGGATTGTATTCTATACAACCTAATCCAAATCAAAACCTGCCAATCCCCTTGATTATCATGCACCCAAGTGGGGAGCCATAGAAGGCATGATCTTTTAAGAAAAACACTCAGGCACTCCGTCGCTCAACTCATATAATAAACACACACACCGAGGGAACATATATATATAGGATAAAAAGATATGAAAATTATCATGCCTATCTTGATCTTGTCTTCTTTGCCCCTCAACTTTTTTTTTCTTGTTTGTCGTTCGACAATTTTATTTTCCTCGTAGTAAAGAATAGAATTTTTAAAAAACATAAGGGCAATTTTTTCATTTACTTTTATCCAAAAGACAACTCATCATAGCCATCCAACTACGATTTCCATTTCAATTATATAGGCTCAATCGTTTCTCTTTCTTCTTCTCTGCCTATTTACTTCACGCTTTAAGAGAGTGCAAGGAGTGGAACCCACCATGCAGCCCACTTAATGAAAATCTGAGCCGCTCAAATAATTTCTTGCCCTATTAATGGGATTTCCTCAATTTTAATTAACACAATCTTATACATTATAAAATGCTATATTTAATGATATTAATGTCACTTGTATCTACATAGATTGATAATTAAAAAGTAAATTACATCTGAATGATGCGATTGCGATCCGCAAACCCATATTATGACATTTAAGAAAATTATTTATTTAAATTTTTTTAATTATAATAATAAGCTCACAAGTAAATTTGTTAAAATCATGCGGTTTGCAATTCTTCTCTAGTCCTCTGGGACTATTATTGAATGTTGTTGGATATGGAGAGCAACAAAAGTTCATCATTTTATCATTTTTTTGGGATAATTTATTAACTAATTTATGAGTTAACTTCGATTGAATACATGATTTTAAATATTTAATATGATGTTAACTATTTCATTTATGTTACATTTTTTTTATCTTTTTTGGTAAGAAAAAAAACTAATTTTTTTAAAATTATTCTGAAATATTTTGCTAAAAGGTGTGAAAGCATGGAGTTTGCCAAGAGTAGGAGAGGGAGAGGGAGACCAAAGAGAAGTTGGAAAGAAAACTATTAAACATGATCTTGCCTACATGGATCTAACGGAGGACATGGCCCTAAACAGATTTGATTGGCGTCGTCAAATCCATATAGCCGACCCCACCTAGTGGGAAAAGGCTTGGTTTGGTTTGGTTATTCTGAAATATTTTGCTAAGAAAATCCCCCCCCCCCCCCCAAAAAAAAAAAAGAAAAAGAAAAAAGAAAACCCCTACAAGAGAAAATCCTGGCCGCGCGCTCGCAGAGAGAGAGAGAGAGAGAGAGAGAGAGAGAGAGAGAGAGTGTGTGAAAAGGTTGCACAGTGCAGAGGTCCCTCTTCTAGTGTGGTCATTCATAAATTTGAAATTTGTTGACACCCATGTGGGACCCACTCGGATCCCTTCCATTCATATGGGGCCAGCCTACTTCATAAAATGCTGGGTAAGGTGGTTCACTTTACCATGTGTTGCTAGTCCCTTGTGTTCAAAGGAAGGTTGGTCAAATAGGAAATCAGCTATATAAAGTCTGCCAACCATTTGATAAGTTTACCTCAAGATTGAGAATAGAAAGATAACAAGAGATGCACGAAAAAGTAGAATATACAATGCCAGCCCCAGAATAGATTAGATTGGATAAGGTAGCATGATGATGATTATAATGAAGATGTGGATAGAATGTGATAAATTTATTAACTGATAGTCCATATTGTGCGTAAAAAAATAATGAAAGCAATCTCAGTAACCAGAACATAAAGGGCCTGTTTGGCATCATTCTGGGAATGAATGAAGAATTTATTTTTTTTAAGGCATTTTGTGAGAAAGAAAATCCAGAGAGATAGAAAGCAGAGGGATATAGAGGTAGAGATTTTATAGATGTGCAAAAAGGGAGAGAAATTGCCTGCTAAACAAGTTTTTCTTCATTCATTCTTAGAATGAAGGATTCCTAGAATGATGCCAAACAAGCCCTAAAATATCCTACTTTTGAGTGCTAACTAAAGAAGAGGTGATCGATAAAAAAAAAACTAAAGAAGAGGTGACATAAGGTAGGTGATCCGAGATGGTGACAATTGTATTTGTTTAATCCTAAACTGATGACACCAAATTTTGCAACCATAGAGCCTATGATCAATTACTTGTTCTTCTAATTATTCAAACTGATCACTACCTCAGCCACCAATGCAACCACAAATAGCATCAGTAGTAGATGGCTGTGGTGAATGTGGCTTTATTTTCTAAAATATCATTGATTGTGTAGAACAAAGCATTCAACAGGTTTTGTGTGGAAAAATTAGTATGTAGACTGGGTTTCTCAAAATTTAATTTTATAAGAAAAAAAAAGAAGGAAAAGACAAGAACTGAAGGGCTAAGTACTCACAGAAGCAAAGTGATTCACATCACGGTGGTGAGCTTCATCAGCTCTTATAACAATCACAACATCCTTCAGGGTCGCATCCTTGGGCAGCCTCCAATAGTCTATAGCAATAGCAGGGGCAGGAACGTTCTCAATTGCGCCACTGTCAATATCTTTCAAGAACTCTGTATATGAATGTATAGCTTCTTCCTCGAGATAACCAACAACTCTGTGAGCCAGCTTAGGGGAGAGAATATAAAGCACGAAGAAGGCATTGAAGAAGACTCCCTGCACAGTGAGAACTAGTAGCCTTTCATACCATTTGGGCTGCACTAATTCCACCATTGTCATCAGGTGCATCCTCTCATTCTCTGCTTCTTCGAGCAAGGCTTTTATCCAACCACCACTTTGCTGGAACTTGCGGAGAGATCTGAGGTGTAGAAACATTCCTCCCACCATTCCTGGAACAGCTGCTACAGTTTCAAGCATCATAGCTCGACAACCATATCTCCTCTTCACGAGAGGCACACGAATCAGAATCAAGAAATAGCAATGTAAGGTCAGCATCTATATAGTATCACTAGGAAAGGGTGTGCCAGACAGGTCTAGAGAAAAACAGAAGAATATAACTAGAAGTGATTAACAGAGCAAATACTTATACTACAGTTTTTGCTATGAGCAAGTTGTTGTTGTTATAATAATAATAATAATAAATTATTATTATTCCCCATTTGTTGTGTAATACATACGGCATCAGAAGTCATTCTACATTTCGCAACCTTAAAGAAGTAAACAAATGGCCATGCACACACATTCTTAGATTTGAATCCTTGATGGACCCTCCGATGAGAACTTTCAATAGCAACGAAGATAGGCACAAATCAAATTTATCCAGAACTGCAAGGAGTTGATGTTCACATTGACAAGTTGCTCAGAGTTTTGTGCTGAATTGCTTGATCTCATTGTTCAGCCCCTTAGGTTTTATGTAGGATACAAGATAATGAAAGGAAATACAAATTTGTAGTCCATCATTGTATGGTGGTCCATAGGAACACCAAAATGAAGGGACTGGACTACTTAATGCTGCTCCTCAAACTAATGTCAGATAAATCAAACATCATCAATTTGTTACTCAAAAAGTTACGTTGGTCACGTGTCATGGACTTAGTAAATATGCAAGCAATCTAAATGTTTGATGGCAAGTGAGATGATCTGACAGTAATAAGCATCATGAATGTAATGACAATCTACTTCGATATGCTTTGTTCATTTATGAAAGACGGAATATGTGACAGGCCAAATGGCACGTGTTGTCAGTAGTGGCAGAGCCAAGAAGGGGGGGAGGGTCGACCAATAATATTTTATATTTATTTGATTTATAAAAAAATTATATTTCAGCTTTTCTAATGATATCTAAAGAAAAAAAAAACATCAATTTGAAAATTTAAACATTTTTCGAGACTTAATTTTTCAAAACTTAGTGAGAGCATTTAAATGGCTCGTCTGATTGCAGAATTCTGAGAATTCCTGTTGGGGGATATACAAATTCTCCAAATGCCGTCCCCCGACAAGATTCATAAAAGCTCAAATACAGCCCTGCATTTTGGAAGTTGGAATTTGGGAATTTTCAAAAGACAGTGATATTTCATAAGGCTGGAATTTTCAAAACTTTCAAAGCAAACAGGAAAATTCAAATGCCATGGGGACAGAAACTAACATTGCTCTCAAAAATTCCCAAAATATGGAATTCCCATCAGAAATTCCTCCAAACAAACAAGCCTACAATACAATATATATATATATAGTGCATCATGATGAATTTGAATAACTCTGAATAAACCTTTTCTTCTTATTTTAGTACTGAGAGTTATATTTCACTCCATCAAAGTAGTAACCATGTCAAATTGATCACATGTAAACCAATCCACGCACAAGTAGTTAATGAAACTCCATTGATTGGTTAGCTATGACCGTTTGATGGGACATGACCTACAGACTACAGTAGATATGGATGGTTGAAAGGGAAATATTAAAAGTCATTAATCAAATCATGACAAGATGAAGTATTAAGACGTAAATGATATGATAATGCAAAGTTGAGGAGTCCACATCCTTTCAGTGTCTCACATACGCTTTCCACGAGTGAGAGTGGAACTCCATGGTGAGACCCACCAACTAAAAATCCAAACCATTCAAAATTAACGGCCCTCTCTTGAAGGACATGTTAAAATTTTATTCCACTAGGAGTTGGTCTCAGATTGAGAATATTGATCACAATATTAAATCATATGCTCAATCTTATAGTGTGACCAACTTATACTGGAGTAAAATGAGACACCTTATTGAACAGATGCTTGAAAAAAGCTTTGAGGACTATGCTCTTAGGATTTGTTTAAGCTCATAGAGTGACTTCTTAAGTTGACAGGCAACACTGGCTTTTGTATTTTAATTCCCAGAAGGTGGTTGCATACAGATCTCTTCATGGAGCTCCTTACGAAGAAATGCATTCGTTACATCCATCTGATAGATGGGACATAATTTTGTTACGGTAATGGCAATCATAGTTCAAAAAAGAGTAATTTTTGTAAGAGGGGTGAAGGCTTCTTTATAATCAACTTCATACTCCTGTTGATTCCCAACAGCAAGTAACTACGGCCCATATCTATCAAAGGACTCATCACGACTAAGATTAACAAAGTAAACCCATTTGCACCCAATAGATCAGAAATTCAGTGGACCATGAACCATATCCCAAGTTTGGTTCTCGGCACGTGCAACCAAATCTTCTGCCATCGCCTTCCTCCAACAATCATAATGTGTGACTCGGGTATATGAGTTAGAAATACAAATAGAATCCAAGGATGAAAATAAAGAAAAGGGAATAAAACCATATCTATGAGGAGGTCATGCTTATCTTGGTGAACGACGAAGAGCGAGAGGGGAACGAGCAAACAAGGAAGAGGATGAATCAAAGGGAGAATCAAAGAAACCATCCTTTTGTTCATGTCAGGAAAGCATATGAGCAAAGAACTATGAGGAAAAGCTATGTACTTAGAATCCAGGTAATCAAGCAACAGGAAAACATTTGTAGTAAAATATGAACAAGGAGGTGACTTTCCTTCAAACAATTGGTCCATATAAGAAATATTGTAATTCCCTATAGAAACAACAATAACAGGTCAGGCTGTTGTTCGATAAGAATGCTGCTTATCGATTGCCCAGCTGGTTTTGAAAAGCCTCTCTCCTGGTAATGGTATAGCTCTATTGGTGAAAGCTTGTCTCTGGTAAACAGGGTGAGCTAATGATTGAATGTGAATACCACCACAATAAGGATTACAATAAATAGAAAGCCACAGCGAAATCTTTGAATCTTTTATGGGAGTAAGTGTAGGACTCGTGACCAAAGGAGCAGCTGATGAAGAAGGCAAGAGGGTTTGGTGAGCTGAACTTGACCTAAGCTGTCTCTCTAATAAGTCCAATCTAGGCTACCCAATAAAGAATATGGGAAGGGGTGGATTTGAGAATGCTTCCTACTGTGAGCAATGTAGGGCACAGGAGGGGGAAATTTCAGTCTCGGAGTTCATATTTAGACTATAAAAAAATTGTAGAAGAGGTCAAACTGACCCTGGTTCATCGGCAGGTCCACATGACCCAGGAGTACCGTTGGCAAAGTCATCAGGCCCACTGAAGCCCACTGTACATAGTCAAAGGGGTGGATTGTCTCTTACATAGATGTGACCAGAGTCACCAGACATTCTAACAATAGCAGATTTCTTCATTCTTTTCTTAATATGCTAACTCAATGTAATGTTTTATTCTTCTTTCATTCCTTAACCAAAGGCACTGTAAATGTAAAACTCTCTCTCTCTCTCTCTCTCTCTCTCTCTCTCTCTCTCTCTCTCTCTCTCTCTCTCTCTCTCTCTCTCTCTCTCTCTCTCTCTCTCTCTCAAAAATATGGGACGAGCCTCAATACAGGGAGTTTTCCACTGGTGGTTTGTAACAAGTTGAGGGATAACAAATATTATACTGCAGTGCACTATCAGTGATCACTATTAAAAAGCCTCCTTGTGACAAAGAAAAGCAAATAAATCAACAGAATGTTTTAATCATAGACGAAGATATTAATAAACAAAAAAAAATTGGTAAAATCCTTATTAATAAAATTTAACACAACTCCACAAACACTTCTCATCCCGGCAAAAGCAAAAAAAAGTTGACCAGCCTCTGATATAGTATAACACTAAAATATAATATGGAAAAAGCTCTATGCAAATCATGTCCTTTAACGAAAAAGAGGCAAAATTATTATAAAAAAAAAAAAACAAGCAGCAGACAAACCTGAAAAAAGACATCTGTCGGAATTCTAAGAAGCTTTACTGTTCTATAAGCCACCTTATCCAGAAATGTCTTCGGTACATGGTGCTTTGTCAGATCTATCGACAAATCAGCTTTATACGTCTCCCATGGCTGCAAAATCATTAAAAAGAAATACCCAAGATCAATTAAGTTTCAGCCAGTTTTATACAACTTGATGTCAAGACGAGTTCTAATAAGCCTGCATGTGTCTTCACTTACAAACTAATTATAATACATGTGCCAACAGGAGCCAAATGCAAACTACCAAATCATTCAACAGTTAGGCCAAGCGTGGAGATTTCCAGGCTATTATGGCCAGATACAGCACTATTACAGCAGGGACACGCCATGAATATGGCAGGGACACAAATTTTATAAATAAAAAATGGAGTATCGAATATAATACGACACAATACGTTGCCTATTGTGAAGTTATCATATCATAATTCCATGGCCTAAAGTAGATGGGTCCACCCATCAAGAAAGCCACTCATATATATCTTAAATGTGAAATACAATATTCACCATGTTAACCGCCCATTGATTTCACATACACACAAGCCACCTGATAGAGTACAATAAGCCTTATTTTTTACCTAATAAATAAACCTCATTTTTGACCAAATATCTAAATGTGGGCCCTGCTGATAAGCAACTTGGATCTTGCAAATGAAGCTCATGCTAGCACGTGTGCTCACAAGTAGGTCCATAAGTGATAAGAGATGTAGTAGGCTCAACAAAAATCTCAAAAAAGTAAAGATAGAAATGCAACGAATGATAGCCACTATCATGATGAAGCAACTCATGGTTAAAAAAGAACAAGAAACTAGATCCATAATGTCCATAAATGCATGAATACATTCGAACAAACGCACGCCCAAGTTGACTTTATTGTCAACCCGATGACGGCCAATCATGAGATGGCAATCAATGGCACTTGATGGCACACCAACGTGTATGGAATGCGTATGGGACCATATGAACAGGGTGTGTGTGAAGTTTCATTCCCATTCAAGACATCTGCCCATGTGCTCTAGACCTAACTTATTTCAATGGAAGCCATTGCAAACTTTGTGGTTGTGTCACAACCTTGAATTGATTGGAATCAAACAAAACTTCACTTGTTCCCTATCTATGTGGTCCGGTACACATGCCACCCACCTGTCAAATTGTCACGGATCATTACATATTTCATTGCATGAAGGTGCTTAAAGCAAAGGATCACTATAAGAAGAGTAATGATCTCTTGCAACGAAGATATTGTTTGACACCTGTATAGTTTGATTCTTTCCTTATTGAAAGCACAGTTGTATCATCCACCCACCCCCTTAGAAGAAATGAATATTTGTAAAGCCCACTTTTCAGGTGATGTAGTAAACTCCCTTTAATTTCCTATATTTGTTAAAAAAAAAAAAACTACTACTTCTCCACATTGTTGTCGAAAAATCTGGGCATAAAGTTTTTGAAAAAGTCTGTTTAATATGCCCTCTTTGCAAATCCTACCATGGGACTTCAAATTCTGGCCCAACTATGGAAATGTGCATCGTGGGACCTCAAATTAGTCGCTCCCACCATGAGAAGAGTACCCCAGTACCAGATGGAACTGTGAATAGCAAGATCTCAAGGAGACATGGCTGTGGTTTGAATCTCATCTCCCTGGAACGCTCCCGCTGTTGCACATATCATCGAACCTATGGTTGTGCGCATAGACACTGACCCCAATTCCAATAGAAGTGGTATGCACCATTCGATTGCTTGTGTCTGAAGTGGAGAGAAACTTAACCACTTCCTACACAAAGGTGTCTTGTGTAATATGATCAAGGTTTGATCAAACATAATGCACCCCACAAAAGTTAAATCAGATGGTTGGCTTTATTCCATATATAAATCCTCATTAGTGGATGCTACCATACATAACATATCCAAGAGTGAGTACCATAGTTCAGGTGGGTACCCCTAAAGACATGTCCAAAGGTGGACCTGTTGTTTGGGTTAATCAAACATCACCAGAAAATACACATCACACATCTCCCATGTTAAGGACCACTACTAGGGCCCCTCTCCATATAGTCAGGTTGTAAGCCTTTTTACAACATTTTGAAAAAGGTAGGGTTTCATACAAATATTAAGGATTCACAGGGACTATTAATCTATTATACAACTAGCAAAAAATAAAGGAGAAAGAAAAAGAGCTTCTTTGCAAATATCCCTTACAAGACAAGTTTCTCCAAACAGCCCAACCCCCAGCCCCTTCTTCTCTAAATCTCATCACACACCTAGCCCCCCTTGAATTGGCACAACCCCTCCCATCATTATCCAGCACTGGATTCAATTGCACAAAAAATAAAGGGAGATGTACATAGAACCATTTACATTTTTTTACAGATACAAAGAACACTTAACTTGTTATTTTACAAATAACCCCCTCTATTAATCTAAAATCTTGGTCGGCCGCCCGGATTTGCAATCTAGGGTTTTTACCATTGTTGAAACCCAACATATTTTACAACAAAAGGGTAAAAATAACCCTAGATTAAATTAGAGCATTAATCCTGATTAAATTGTCTCAAATGCAATGGTTTCTTCACATTATAGGCCCAAATTTAACCTAAATGATTTTTTTTAATTCTTTTTTGCTTGGAGAGTTTTTTTAATTCTTATCTGAGGACAAAATAAAATGAATGTTGCCATCAACCAAAAACCCACCATGGGTGAACAGTCACAGTGGTTGAAATATGTGTCAAACAACTAGGTACTTCTATGCAATTTCCAAGAATTTAAAGTTAAGCCACCTAACAGGATCATTGAAATTTGATACTTGCCCACTCCTCCCACTCCTCTTGAAGCTCAAGTCAAGCATTTAGGCGGGCCCCACACGAGGCGAACTCATCCAGGCTCCCGTAGACTGTAGACTACACTCGTTCTTAATCTAAAAGTTAATTACAATCAAGCAACTAATAAAAGTTGATTAAAAAGATAAACTACAATTAGATGTCCCGTTCGTACCATGAAGCAGTTCCACGGCCAAACAGTCCCGTCCTCTCTCGTCACCTTTGGCGTTCGCACGCCCCAATAGCTAGTGACCGAAGCCGTCTCCGCCAGCCGCTGCTTCATCTCCCGATTTCCCGCATCCGAAACCGCCACCGACTTCCGATCCTCCTTCGTGTCTGTCTCACTCTGCGGAGCAGGAGCAGGAGCAGGAGCGGAGCCAAACATCCGTCTCCATGGAGAGATAGTCAAATCAAGATCGCTCGGGGCGGTTGGTCCTAGGGTTTGATGAGATCTGATCGAGGAGAGAGATATGAAGCTGGTGCGATAGTTGCAAAGGCTGCTGGGATTTTGGCGGTGAAGGAGGGTTTGAAGGAGTAATCTGGCAAAAGTCGAATTCATTTTTGGATGTAGGGTTAGATAATTACGGCGTTTGGATTTTGGAGAGATGAGAAGGTAAGAACAGATGAAATGCTCGTAGGAAAAGAAACTGAAATGGGAATCCGTCAGTTAGACTCGCCTGACTTGGTATGATAAGGACATCTGTTTCTCACAAAATTACTCACTTGCCACTGACTTCATTTGTCATTGTCCCCACTTTTGTGGAACCGAATCCTCGGTTTCGCCTGTTTGGGGGAGGGTGAGAAAAAATCCGCCCCCTCATCCCCTCCCTCCGCCCCCTCGCATGTCAGACCCTGATTTGACCAAACAGAAAATCTCGATGTCTTAATCATATCAAATAGGGGATCCCGATCCCATTTTTGCATGGTAGATGCTCCTCCAAGTTTCATTTTAAAGAATCCGGATCCCCTGTTTCCCTATTTGGACGAATGAGAAGGGGACACTTGGACCCCCATCATTAGTCAAACAGGGGATCAGGACTCCATTTTAATTAGAAAAAATTTCAACTCCTTTTCTGTAACCTGCATTCATTAGAATTCCTGGGAATAGAAGCTCCCTAGATGGTTTGTTTGATTTCTAGTCAAAATTAGTGAAAAGAAATTGTTATAATTGGTGGTTTTCAGGTAGGGTGGTAGGTAGAAAACAGGTCCGATGAAGTCAAAATGGGTTGGGTTCGCAACCTGCTTTGATGCAGGTCAACCCAAGCGAAACATTTAAAAGAACTTGACTCAGCCCAACTTGTAGAAGTTTGACCCAAGTTTAATTTGTTTCAATGTTTAGGTTACATGTGAGTTTGGTTGTAGGAAAAAAAAATTGAGCTAAAGGTTTTTTTGAACTTATACAGATATATGGGTCGGTCTACAAACGAATTAGCTGAGCTATGCAGGTCAAATTATACTAGTCGAATGAGGGTCAAATACAGGTCGGATTTGCGAATTTGCCACCCTTGATGTTAGGGTTCTTAAACGTATTAGAAGCATTCGAGAATTCCCATATGTGATGCATGACATCAATTGTATTTAGCAATGGATAGGGACATGGAAGAGTAGAAAGCAGGATTTTGACCATATGGTTAGCTGGAGACTTGGAACTTGAGGTGCTTTCTACCATACGTACATTTGATGAGAAAGCTCCTAGTTTGTAGGGTATCGAAAACATTTTTTAGCTTTGAAATACCAAGTAAAATTACTTCTTTTAATCAGATATCATCCCCTTTCTCTTTATTTGCATGCCTATTTCTGCGTGAGTTTTACGGATTGTTTGTTATAGAGAAAACTTCAAAAACTCATGACAAGTAGATCGCTGCATCATTCTTAAAATATTCTTGTTCTCATGGTTTATTTGGAACAAATGGCTCAAATGGTATGATAATATTTAGATCCAGATTTTTTTTAGGATAATACATTGTAATTAGGTATTAACCTTAGGGCACTACGTTCTTTTAAGGTTATTTATGTATTATTATAAGATTTTTGAATTAGAGTTTTGGCTTAATTTTGAGCCTACGATTTAGGTTTAAAGGTTATTTGCTTGAATATGTAAATGATTCACATGCATAACATTTATGCATGAGCAGTTTTATTTATGATGTGTAAAAATGGTATGTAAATGAGACTATTTTTAGCCTCTTATTTATGGAAAATATTCAAGTGCACACTTCCCTTTTTGAGATGTTTCAAGTATAAAAGTGACTTTTTAAGTACATAGAAATACTTCCTATGTACTTGAAATTTCCCAAAAAGGGGAGTGTCCCTCACCCTATCTAATACTCCCCCTCATTTATATATGTGAAGGTGCAAACAATTACACACTTTCAATTTGCAGAAAGCAGCAATAAAAAAAAAAAAAAAAAACCCTTCATATCCTTGTGAGTAAGTCATGGGTTCAAACCCTTTCGGCCATCTTTTATTTGATTTTAAATCTTGTGGAGTCCAAAATCATGATCCAAACCGTTCATCTTTTTAATAAAACTGATAAATCTCATGATGTTTTGTCTCACACCTTAAATCTTTATCAATTTTGAGAAATTTGTATTAAACATAAAAATATCCCAACTTTGATATGATTTTCTTCACTTTTGGGGGCTATAAAACTATTATCCGAATTATTAAATATTCTCACATTAATGTCTAAACCTATCTAAAACCACTGTATGTGGTCACCCAATCATTAAATATTCTCACATTAATGATAAGCATCGAGACATTTAGTTTAATATTAAGTCTTTATAGATTTTGAGAAACATATGAAAACAAAAGCATGTCTAAACCTATCTAAAACCATTGTATGTGGTCACTTATTGAGGTGAAATGTTGATCCAAGCTTAACATGGTAATGTGTTTCAAAACATGTAGCATTTGCAAATGAAAGAAGTTGCATATGCACTCTTTATATATGCTTCCCATGGATGGTAAATTGTGGAATTATGGACATTGACCCATGCCTCCTCAACTTTAGCCACTTTTAGTAATATGTTCCTTACAATTTTTGGGAACTTAATTATATGGAAGCAAATTGACCCTTATCTTTATAGAATCGTTTGATGTTTTATGACTACTAAAATAAGGAAATGATCAGATGAGAACTATTCTCACGGTTCAAATCGTGAGAACTATGGGTGGAGCCCACCTATCACCCAATCCAAACATTGCAATAGACAGGGACCCACTTGATAGTCACACGCTCCAAGGTTTGGCACCAATATGAATGAATTGGACCGTTGGATCGACTATATACCCATATGAATGAATTGGGCTTGTCGGTCATGGATGACGGGGTTAGGAGCATGGGATTGGGGCCAAACTTGATATTCATGGTGGTCCCATATAGATATTTCAATCCCCACCAGTCCCATCTCAAAATGAGACCCCCAGTGGGCCCTACAAAAAAGTTCTCACGGTAACTCCGTGAGAACAGTTCTCACTGGATCAAATCCTACTAAAATATATATATATATATATATATTTTGTGTTTTTGTTACAAGGATATTGGAAAGCGAGGTATGTTTAATATACTACTTTGATGAAGAGTTAGAATTAAGTAATCCACGTCCGTATAACGGTGATTAGTAGAAGATGAACATTATCAATGGTGATATAAGCTCCAATGAATTAGTTGAATAAGTAACTGATGAAATGAATGGAGAGCTTCACAATGAGCCCCTATATGTGTAATATCAGTATCATAATAGTCGGACATTCACGTTTGTAAGTGTGAGAGGTGATGATGATCTATGTCGAACCTCCAAACTAATTAGAAATGGAAGATAAGGTATATAGTTTTTCAAGTCCATAGAAATAGTGAAGTCATTGCAAATCGTCAACGTTTACGTTCAAGGTAACTATTGAATTCCGATTTTTAAAAGAAAAGGTACCTGTTGAATTGCAACATAATTTCCTTCCAATGACCTAATAAATTGCCTTTTACTGGTTTTGATTAAATTATTTATTATCATGCTAAGCTCACATGTTCACAAGATTTTTGGTTAGGGCTTCCTCTGCATTAATTTTAGGGCCATGGCTAAGTGTGGCTCTAAACTTAGGCCTAATAACCAAATGGTTTACGTATTTTACTCCAACAGGAGCAGTCAATCTCATAGGGGACAAGTTTCTATTAGAGAAAATTTCAGGCCACTCTATAAAAGGGAGGACATCTATTTTAACAAGTTAAGATTTTTTTTCTAAAGGAAAGAAAACGAGTTCAGTTCAATAAATGGGCCCTACCCTGGAGTTAAATAGAAATCATGCATTTTTCATATGGGCCTAGGCATATTCAACCCAAGCCTAGAGGCGAGAATTCAAAAATATGTAGTTTTTCCTCCGCTTGCAAAGGAGGAAAATATGCAAATGCATCTTTACCGCTGCTTAAAACGGCGGAAACACTTTAAATGCAGGTTACCACTTCTTAGAGGGGAGGAAAAGTTGCAAATTCCGCTTTACCGCTTGTAGGGATGGCAATTTCATCCATGGGTGCCGTCTCGATCGGGGCTGGTCGGGGGGGGGGGGGGGGGGGGGGGGCGCTTTTCGGGTTCGGGGATTTTCAAAATCCTCGAACCGGGTATGGGGCAGGGATGGTATTGCCATCCTCGCCCTCGAACCCGCCCTGATACTTGTATATATAATATATATTTATAAATAATTTATATATATAAACAATTAAACATACACATATATAAATATAAATACAATATGTGTGTGCAAGACTACGCTGCGGGGATGGGGCGGGGTGTTCCCTGTCCCCGTCGGATTCGGGGTCGGGGATCCCCGAATCTCAAGGGGGCGGGGATGGGGTTCGGGGATGGCATACCCTCCCCCGCCCCGCCCCGTTGTCATCCCTAACCGCTGGTAAGAGCGGCGGAAAACCTTCACTTTCATCCCATTCCGTTCCAATGCTATTTTTCCCTTTGTTTTTCTTTACTTATGGGGACGTGGGGCACTTACCATGTGCATTTTCTTTTTGCACACCATACACACATCATCATAGTGGGGCCTAGCTAATGACTAATCCGAATGGACTACACATAGAGGACGCTCCTGAGTTAGGCCGATCCCATTTTTTACAACCGTCTTAATGGTCTGCACCATTTGATCGACGGGTTCATTTTTTAAAAGTCCGAAACTTGTTGGCCATTGATAAAAGGGATTAGGATGATTATATGGGACCCATTTTTTGTAACAAGTAGGTCCCAGCCAAATTAAGATTTTCCCACCCGATCGCATCCCCAAGTGGGCCCCACATCAAGGGGTGTATTTAGCTTCGCGTGCACCGGATAACCACCAAACAAGGATTTCTTCTTTTAACAAAGACATCGGTGGCTGGGCTTAGTCTCTTCTTTTAAGTAAGACTAGCATTAGATCCCGTGTAATGCACATGTTAACTCATGAAAATCGAATAATTATTTCAAGTTAATATTGAAATTAATTATCAATTAATAAAAGGTTGCTAAATTTACTCAATACATTTAAAGTCCTTGGAACAAAAGTTTCACCTATAAAGGCAAGCTAGTTAGCGGCTATGCGTTGATGTCGAACCACTGTCAATGAAGATAACCTACATGGTTTTTAACCTAGTTAAGAAAAATAGCCTTAATACTTTGGCTTTATATCACTATTCTGCCAAAACTACCTTTTAATATCATAGAAATTGAAAACATCTAAGTAAGGATCTTGGATTTTGTGATTACATTATCATAAGTCTTGTCCTAACACCAACCCTTGGCTAATGTAAAAGCTAGATTTGGAGCATCTAGCTCTTGTAACTCAGATTTCAAAGATAAGTCTGATGCATCAACGGTGGCTTCCGCTCAAAACTAAAAGCCAATTGACTCGTGTGCTTTTGCTCCAGAAATAAGTTTATCATAGTTTTTCCCTACAATGGAAAAAGGCAAACTATGTTCACTAGAGCACCTGGATTTCCTCTTTTTATCTCTTTCTCTCAAATGTAAAATTGTCTTTCTCTCTCTCTAATAGTGCATACTACAAGAAATTTGACATTTTTCTGTATAATTTTTCGCGGCCAAAACTCTCAAAGTCGCCACTTAAAGTTTTAGTGGCATTATTTTTCTCACGGCTAAGCTGTCGCTAATAGTGCAGTCACTAATTTTTTTAGCCGTAATTTTCAAATGTCGCAACTAAATGTTATAGTTTTAGCCGTGTCACTAAAAATGTCACTAGAAGTTTAATGTTTAGTGACAAGATTTCCCGCCGCTAATTAAAAAAATAATTGCCACCAGAATTAAAAAGTTGCTGCTAAAAAAAATATCATAAGCACATAAAACCTAAGTTTTAGGGATGACTTGTAGTCGTGGCTAGATGTTTTAACTTTTAGCCATGACTACAAGTCGCCGCTAAATATGTAACTTTTAGCTATGACTTATTGTTGCAGCAAAAAAAAGTAAACTTTTAGCCACGAGCATAAAATAGCCACTAAAAGTATTAGTTATAGCAGTTTTAGTAGTACATTTAGTGGCAACGTACGATCGCAGCTAAAAGTTCAAGTTTTAGTGGCAACTTACCTCATACTTATATTGGTGACTTGTTGCCTCGACTAAAAGTTTAAAATTAAAAATAAATAAAAAATAATTTTAATTTATTAAATTTATTTTCTTTTCATTTATCTGCTTTTCACAAACTTACTTATACAAGATGAAAATAATAAAATTTTCAATCACCATCAGGTATTGAAACATAATTTCAAATTCAAGATCATTAAGTCCCAACATATTTAACTAGGAAAAGTTAAGTCTACATCATCATAATAAAATAAAACATCAAATAAAGTAAAATAGAAATTATGATTTTGGGCTTTTGACCAGTTCTGAATCACATCGGAATTTTCCCTTGACTCTTTGAACTACTGGAGGAGGGTGGTGAACTGAGACTTTAGCGCAGCTTGCACCTTATGCATCTATGCTTGCTGTGAGGCTACCTGGGACTCTAGTCGTAAAGCCATATCTCTTTTCTCCTTTTTCATCTCATCGAAGAGCCTTCTATCATCTTTAACTCGCCTCCTAAACTCCTCATTCTCCATTTCTAGTAGCACATGGATACGATGCCCAGCTGTACATGTCATGGGCTTTTAACCCACCCCACAACCACATATATATCTTGATCACTCTGGTCCAAGAACCGCCTCAAACCTCTCATCCTCGGTCATGGGAGCAACACCCTCCTCCAACGACTTAGACTCTAGCTTCTGAAGCTCCTCCTACATTCAACAACCAGTTTTTATTATCCATCAATTTAGTGATATATATGTAATATAAAAAATTTAAAGGGAAATAAAGAATGGAACAATAAGTTACGTAGACTTGTTGGGAAATAGAATCCACCCAAGCATTATTCTGCTTGCTAAATCGGGTAGTGAACCATAACTTATAAGTCTGGGAAGGCTCGTTCCTCGTCTCAGGATCACACTGTCATTACACAAATAATATTTATTTAATAACCAATTGCTATAAACACTATGAGTGAAGTTTATACTATCATACTTGATCCGAGCAAAAGCCTTTGTCCCAACAATATGGTCAATAGTTTGCTTTTCTCTTGCTAATTTTCTGCATTTAGGAACCAAAAATTATAAGCAATACAAGTATAAATGATAGATTGAACAGGTAGACAATATAACCTAATTAGCATCCATACCGTGAATTCTTCAGATCCAAAATATCTAACAAGATCGACCTAATCATCATTGCTCACACTTGAGGGGGGACTCTCTAGTCTCATTTCGTCGGTGTCGTACTTGCAAGAATGATCTTTATGCAGCCTATGCTGATAGTCTCAATATTGGCGATTTAGTTGCTGATCATATACAACTTCCTAGTTTTGGGTTTGGTCTTCGAGAGTAAATTTTTACCGCACGATATTTTTTAAGTAAGTAAACATAAATGCAATGTAGTAAATCGAATGTAACTAGAGCTTTTCGAGCTAACACAAAAGCTTTTTAATTTAAATGATCTATTTTTGCCGCATGCCACATTTTAAGTTTGTCATCATCCGGAGTTGACTTCCATTTGGAAAAACGGAGCGGGGCCATTTGGCTGACAATAATGCTCGATTCAGTAATTAATACCCGGGCATTATTACCTACAGCTCGCATCAGGTTTGGTGGAATGTCCACCGCTAGCTTCTCCCCCTCGCGCCTCCTCTTTATGAGTGCAATGTTCCTGGTCTTCCCTCGTCCTTTCTTCCCAAACATGCATGACCCTGTTCACTCGGAAATTTAATTAAATTTATTAGCTTCTATCAACATGAATTTATATATATAATGCATAAACCATAAAAAAGCACATGCATAATTTAAAATGATAGTTAACATACCGGTGTTGCTGATGGCAACCTCATCTTGAGAAAATGCCTCGACCTATCTGGGGTCTGAGGGTCCTGCTTCTAATGTAGGCTGCCTGATTTGTGAGGGTTGGCCTACCCGAGCTCCTCCTCATCTACTTCCACCTCGGCCTCTACTAGCCTTGTTTGTGTTCTATCATGCAACACCTTGCATTAAATTGATTATTCATTAAGCATATGTATATAGATTGAGCACACCTATCACATCAAAGAATGATTGATGTATGAGCAAGAAATATAAGCTTTCCTTAATGTATTAGTTTATAAAAAATGATAATGAATATATCATATAAATTACATCAAGTCATTGGTCTCACTATCATCATCTGTATTCATTTCATCTTCCTTAGTATCATGATCATCAGTGGTGGAGGCACCATCCTCCTCACTTTCATAATTAATGAAAGTGTTAACATCCTCACCTTCCCTTTCCTCATGCATTACAAGATTTGCATCAATAAGAATTGGAAGAATATCATCTCTTTGCCACGCCATGAAGTCGTCGTCACTAACTTTTAATACATAACAAAAAGTGTGCCTTTGGGTATCCTCATTGCCACTAGAGTTAAGATCCAAGATATAATTTATATATAAAAAAAATAAGTTGCAATCAAGTTACTTTTTTATATTGAAACAAAAATGAGCATGAAGAACAACAAAAATTTTCAACATACTTAACTAAAACCCCAACTAGCACATAAAACAAAATGCTACAAAACCTCCAAAAAACGTAAGAACATAAATTATTAACAGGAAACAAAAAATGTTTTATTTTACATAGATCTACTATGCACATATCTATTACTCACAAATCTGATTCATATAGATAAGATTTGTCGAACAGTGCCTTAGAGATTTATCATGATACAATAAAATTAATGGTAAAGTCCCAACATCCTTCGCAATCTCTTCATGCTCTTATTTATAGCATCCATCTTCTTATGCACCAAGATTAGTACAGCAGTTTACTATTCAATTTTTTATATTTTGTACTTCCAAACAAACAGTTGCATGATTTTTGGGACATTATCATTGATGAATCTCAACTGTAATTTTCTATAGAGGATTTAACCGGAAAAAAACTTACTCCGGATTTTCATTTTTTTTTTTTTTTACCTATTTGGCACATCGTCGGCGCCGACCTTATTTACACTTGAATAAGGTCCGCGATAACCTTATTTACACTTGAATAAGGTTGGCAATGACCCTGTCCGCGATCCATATTATGACTCATATCCTTATTTTTGCTCATTCTTTTCTTCTCTCTTGGTCCCATTCAACCTCAAGGATAAGATCAGCCCACTCAGGCACAAGGATAAGATCAGCTGATCAACTGAATCACATTGGCTAAGGATAGTTTAAATTCATATTTTAAATCTGCCAGAGATATGTTTGTAACAATCGGCATCATCTGTATTCTATATATTGAATATGGTAATACAAATGCTTAAACTGTGCATTGAATACTAAAACGGTTTCATGGTATCAGAGCATTCAGCTGAACCATCAACATACTTTAATATGATTCTACTCAATGACTTGGACTTGTTCATGCTTGGTTTGACAGGTACTAACGTCCATGTACCTTGCCGTTGCAACTCATGCATCAAGCTCAAGGGTCATTGCTGCCCTCCATTCTTTACATTTATTGGCCTAAGTATAGCAAGTGGGTTCACTAGGAGCGAGCTTAGCCTGTAAAGCAGTAGGCAATGGATATCGAGTTACCAATTACCATTAGAGTCTTGGGTTTATAGATGCCATCCATTGAGCGAGTCCGCATAGAATGTTTTCTTTGTTGTGCAGTTGTCTCATTTTCAATTTCCATGAAATCTGACCCATGAGATAGCGGGTGTGTTGGAGGGGCATAAGCATTTTGATATGGAATTGAGACAAGTGGCTTATCATGGCGGAGGGCATGGATAGTGGAGTCACTTCGGGCACTTGTAGAAAACCGTCGCCGCAACGTGGTTGATGGCGATGATGACTCATAGATATGAGCAGGTTCTGTAGGTGCCACAAATTGCTGCTGTGGTAGTGTGGGCAATTGTGCAGATGGTGAAGATGCAACATGCATGTAGCACAGGTGTATTCCTTGGCATGGCTGGACTGGTAGCAGGGGCTGGTGTGTGGGATATTTGCGAGCTCACCTTGATTTCGTCAGTTCCTTCATCTCTCGGCCAAGTGCTCCCACCTCGTCTCATATTACCATCTCGACAAATGCCTGCACCTCGTCATCACCACCAGTCTTCATCTCGGAAGACCTTGGTCTCGGCGGAGCTCAATCTACCTAGCTCAGGTCTGCCTAGTTGCCCAGCTCCCTAGCTCGGGTCTGCCCAGCTCCCTAGCTTGGGTCTACCTAGCTGCCTAGCTCGGACCTCTCACATCTCGGCAGCAGTGCCAGAATGTTAACCGAGACTACCACTGACAGTTGTACCCCTATGTATACTTAGCCACGCGTGACAAGACAAAGGCACAGCCCTTATCCCAGACAGAGGAGCGTTCACGACTCACAAGGCGCCAGGGCATGGGCCGATGGGACAGGATAAGCTCAGATGGGACTGTAATTAGAGTAGAGTGGGCTATGATGTGATAGCTATCTGACAGAGCCACCTCCCTGTATTCTCTCTTCCTCTATATAAAGACAAGAATGGTTCCAAGGTAGAGGAGGCCAAAAAAAAAATAATCTGGTACGCCCATCTTCTTTCCCAAAAATCTCCATCCTTTGATTAGTTCTCACACTAACTTAGGCATCGGAGAGCCCTGCGCTGCCCACAGCCAGGGTTCTCTGACCTACTGTTCTTCTTCCCCTCCTCAGGTTTCAGGCAAGTAGCGGTGTTAGCGGTGTTCTTCTCAAGAGCCTTGTCTCCACACACCCTTTCTTTGTGAGTGATAGTTTTTTGCACTTACAGCTGGTATGATGGTGTTAGCCCTTATCTCAACGGTATGGTGGAAGAGAGAAGAGAAGAATGAGCTAAAACAAAAACAGGGCTTCGCGGACAGGGTCATCCCCGACCTTATTCAAGTGTAAATAAGGTCAGCGCTGACGATGTGCCAAATAGGTAAAAAAAAAAAAAAAAATTCGGGCTCAATTGCTCTAATTAGTGCCCCACTTGCTAAAGTGTTTGATTGCGTAACACGTCCGAATTAAATATTTTTTTCGGTTAAATCCTCTTTTCTATATCTCTGAAATCAGTTTTGACATTCACTTTTACTTGAATTTATCTTTTAAAAAAAATAATAAAATCCAGATGTAAGAGAGGTAGACACAGCAGCCACACAAAATAGAATTTTAACATTATCAAATCAGAACCACAACGATAACTTTAGTTTGTCTTGCCTGCTTAGCATTGGTAGTAAAGGGACATGACATCAAAGTCCACTTTTGGGATGCAAGCGTACAAATTCGAGTCTTGGTTTTGGTACAATGAGTTGGATGAACACAGCAATAAAAACAAGAAAATATGGTTAAAGTCGACGAACAAAAGATCTATATAAACAATTTAAATGCCATCTCAACAATTTAAACAAACTATGATTTTGGGGCTTTTTTTATTAGTAACAACAGAATACCATTAACAAAAGAAAGAGAATGAACAAAGTAAATAAAGAAGAAAATATAAACCCAAAGCCAACGCATTAACATCCCTACTAACCTGAGGCCTGGCTCGAGAGGACAAGGGTTTGAAATTCGTGTTATTTTAATCCATTCTCATGAGAGTTGGGAGGTGGGACTCCACTACTTCCATTCAGGACTTGATATCTAGTAAGAACAAGCATAACATACCCTCACAAAAAAGTTGGGTTTGTAGTTTGTTTGTTCAAGGCATGCCTCGTTGCATGAATCTCGCCACGATCATTTATGTGGTTACCTACTTTTTTTTTTTTTTTACACCACACGGATAAATAATAAAATAGTGTGATGTGTTAAATATGGGTCCTTATTCCTTAGTAAAAAGAGCAGTTCGAGTGGACTGGACTAGATATTCACAAACCCAACGCCTAGCTAGGATTGACATTTAGGTTAGCCCAAACTGAGAAGAAGAGACCTCAGTTGCTGGGCCAAGGCCCAAACTCCTTCCAATTTCTCTTCCATTACAAGTATCAAAACTCTACATCAAGGTTAATACACAATAAAACAAACTCCATTCCCATTACAGCATATCAGGAACAAAAAAAAAAAAAACTTCTTTCTCAATAAGTAATATATAGGTCTATATTGGCTCCTTTATTTCCAACAGAAAATCCAATATTTTTTTGGAAAAAATTGCAAAAAAATCTCAATATGAAATAATATAAAAATTCAACAACAACAATAACAGCCATAGATAATACCATTACATCCATCCACGTAATATAAATTTATTGCATACTAATCCACTTCACCTCTGCAACCAAACAAGCACCCATTGGCATAATTGAAAAGTGAGGGAGAGTAAGAAAAAGAGAACATGGTAGTGGAATGAGTATGACCAAACCTCTTCATACCTATGCTGCCCCATTGGCACGAGGAAATGATTCTAGGTACAGATGTTTTTTTTTTTTTTTTTTTCTTTGTTTTTTTAAGGGTTGTTTTTTGAACAAGTCTGAATCTTAGTAGCACTTTAGCAGAGTCTCTTAATTGACTTAGTTAAGGAACTATCCTATTCTGAAAGTCTTTAGCAAGCAAAAGCATATCTTGAACGTTGAACCAAGAAATTCCCCTTACTTTCTAATAGATCCAAACAGTATAGATTTGGGCTTCATGTATAAAAATCAGACATAGACGATCAAAATCCATCAACACGTAAAATAAATAAATAAAAACAACAAAACCCCGGTAAAATTAAACCTAGTGCCGATTTGAGTTGCTTAGGCACTGAGAATCAAATTTACAAAGAAACATAAACATAAATAAATATAAGGGGGTGTTTGGATAACTACATAATATAATATCAACAAGCTTAAATATTATAAGATTTCATTATCATAGAATAAAATAGTGTCATATTATTATATAGTGTCACTTATGGTGTTTGACAATTTTTACAAATTTCAATATACCTTTGAAGTGTTTGGCAATTTATAAAAAAAAAAACTCACAAGATGATATACTAAATAAGAAATGGAATGAAAGTAATCAATTGACCCAATGCAGGACCCACTAATTAGTAATCAAATGTGTTAATAATCATGGTAGGACTCACTATTGTTAAAAAATCACATGATTAAATGTTAAAACCTTGAGATCCAAGCAATCCTGTTTGATTAAGGTAGGTCCACCAAATGTTGATAGCCATAGTGTAATACATCTAATGGTGATTATCACAAATGAGCCTATCTATTATTATTAAAAAAAAATTTGGTAAAACCTTATCTAATGTCAAGCATCATTGTTGAACTATCTATGAGAAATCATTATGGGACCCATTTGATATTTGTAGTCATACCAAGGGGAGCTATCAAATAGTGGGACCAATTTAATGATGACAAACTTCTAACTACAATCACAGAATTTAATTTTGGTAATTAATTAGAAAACTATCTAATTTTGATAGTATGCGACCCACCTAATGTTGGTAATCATGATGAAGGGTCTCTAGTGTGATATTAATAAGACCCTCATAATATTGATAATTAAAAATGGTCATGTAATTGTGATATGGTTATAGGACCCCACATTAAATTTGTAAGCATTGTGGGGCCAATGTAATATTAGGATTCATAGTTGCAATGAGGATCATTAAATGTTAAAACTTATAGTGAGCCACTATAATTAATAGTTGCCCATGAGTTCTTTCTAAATAAAAAAAAAAATTGTAACAAAAGATTATCTTATACAGCATATCCTTGAATAATGTAATATGAAGGTTTTTAGAAGAAAGAGAGATATTGTAATATACTTTCTAAGTTATCCAAACACCTCCTTTTTTGGTGCATAGATTATATTCTAAACTAGCATATAATATGATAAAATCTCTTGAAATATCTTGTTTCCAAACACCCCCTAAACCACAATGAAATTATAAACCAAATAAAATTTACAAATATAAACCACAATGAAACAAAACAAGAAAGTAAAATATCTAAAAAAGATATTCGGTAGCAAAATAAGGCAAGACAGGTTTGTATTTCTTGGCTTTAGGGATTTACAGATTTGGGTTCAAATTCAGACATTAGGAGGTTTAGGGTTTGTATTTAGGTCTGTGCATTTTGGTAGAAAGTGATTTAGCTTTTGTTATATGGGTAGATTACTGAAGAGAGAGAGAGAGAGAGAGAGAGAGAGAGGAGGGAGGCATGAGAGAGCTTTACAAAAGCATAGGCTTGGAGGAAGATGAAGACGGAAGACCACATGTGGAAGAAAACCCAAGGCCAAAGAGGTTTCGTTTGCTCAATCTTTTTGCATATGGCTTTCTGGAAATCCTGCATATGAACTAAGGACAAGCGTCCTAGAAGCCCTAGATGTCATCTATGTGGATCTCCATATGCAGAACCCCGTTCTAATGTATCCATCATATGCAAAAACATGATCTCATGGAAAAACCCCTTTCTTAACGAAAAGGGCAAGAGAGATAGAGAGAGGGAGAGAGATCGCAGTATTGATGAGAGAGACCCAGAGAGGTTTTCTACGTTTCTAGTTTGGTAGAAAAGAGATGGTGTGAGAGAAGCGCCAAATTTTTAAATTGGAGCAATGGTAGTCCACCTATGTTGGTAGGACTAAGGTCCTCAGAATCCACCCTTTTTTAATTGAACTCAGGTTATTTTAATTAGAGGTTTTTACTAGAAAATATCTAGTATTTACACGTTGAACTTAGTAGTGCCTTGGAAATAGCACTACACAAACGGGGTCCGTTAGACCCCGTTTTGTTTTTTTTTTTTTCAATATAAAACGAGTGACGCTAGCGTCGCTCGGTGTGAAAATTAGTGACGCTAGCGTCACTCTTCGTCTCATCCAACCAAACAGGAACATGGTTCTCAATGTTGGAAATAGGGTGGGCCTCTAGGATAGGTCTCAAAAACTTTTGACCCACTTGATGCAGGGATCAACTATCCAGAAGGCTATAAAACCCAATCCAAGATCCAAGTCCTCAATCTCAGCCATCATGATCAGTAAATACAATATATTTAGAAGATAGAACCAGCAACTAATAAGCATCCATAATAATCTACAACATGCAAGGAAGTGGATTATACCTTTGGAGCTCGGTTGTGCTCTTATGAAGAAGTTGCGTCTTTCCTTGATGATGAAACGCTTTCACTAATTAAATAGGAATCTCCAAGACCTCTTGATCTTCCACACTATGACCCGTATCAGATTCTCCTTTTTCTCTAGAAGATGGTGGGATCTCCAAGAAAAAACTACTAGGAACTCTAGGGAGGAACTAGAAAGAGAACTAGAAGAGAGAAGAGAGGAAAAACTCGTGCAACTTTTGCACTAGAGAGGGCTGGGCGTGAATCCCTAGGTATGTAGCATACATGGACGTCCACCCCTCCTCTCCTCTATTTATAGCTTTTGCAAGCCCCACTTACTAATTTCCATTAGAAGTCTTACTTCCAAAATTAGTAACTATCTCTTCTTAATTAAAATAGAAGTCTTACTTCCATTAATTAATTAGTAACTAACCATATCATAATTAGAAGTCTCACTTCAAATATGATTAGTAACTTTCCAATTCCTTTCTAATTAAAATAAAAGTCTCACTTCTACTAAAATTAGTAAGTCTACTATTACCACTATTAGAAGTCTCACTTCAAATAGAAATGATAACTTTCCTTTTAGAGTTCAACTAGAATTAGATACTTTCTAATAATTGGGCTAGCGTGGGGACCACTAGGGATTCCTTAGAAAGCTGGCTCCAACTGGAACTCGCGGCCCTACATCTCATGTGTAATCTGGGCCCACAGTTAATTGCAAATAACTCCACTATATAAATGCAATTGAACTCCAGTCTTAGGAATATTACATAGAAGACCCTAAACTTCCACATTACCACAAGTAGACCCCTCTATCAATATCCATGGATCAATTGGACCCGTCTTCCAAACTAGATCCATATATTATTATCCTTGAGCCCCAATTAATTATAATGATCATAGGTACCTTTCTAATTAACTCTTAATCAGAATGGGTGCGCACTTACCAATGATAAATCCATAAATTGGCACAAGGGGATATTAGATATAGATTCCATCTTGACCATTGAATGTTCCCACAGCTCTACTATCACGTACCCAAATCACCTAGGTGTTAACCTACAGTTGGCCTCACTCATTGGTGACTCAAAGCAAATGAATAGATAGAAACTTGAGTTCATTAATGTCTCAGGATTGAGAGCCTATTGCTAGGGAATTATGAGAGCAGACCTTAAAGTAAAGACAGTATTTATAAGGTGCTTCTCATGGTCCTTCAATACATCCAATGTACCAGCACTATGATCCAGAATCTTCCATTCTGATGATCGAGACAAATCACACTATCTCATAGTGATCAAAGTGCTGCAACCTTGTCAGTATGAGATGTCCAGTCTCATCACTGGTTGTGAAGATATTTAAGTATAAGATTTCTCACACATGTCTCCCGTATGTGGATCTCGTCCATACACATGTGTTACATCTAATATACTTGTGGACTCCGGTTCATCTCATGAACCATCATGTCATTCGTATTGGTTATGTGCAAGTATATAATAAATCATTGTTCATCTCATGAAAGGAAAGCATGAATATACTGATAAATAAAGAAATTAATCAATTTATTATATCATCTACTGGATTGAGTCCATAAAACTAACACTCAACCTCTTTCTCGCCAGCTCCGGTTCAGACTCCACCTCCACCGGAAACGCCTGCGAATCCGTCAAATGCCAGTGAAAAACATTCATCTTGTTCATCCCCATCGCCTCTATCATCCTCTCCAACTCCCCCACCCGGTAGTAATTCCTCCCCGTGTCCACCAATAGCCTCAGGTGTTGCATCAGCGGCGCGTCCCATACCTGGATCAGTAGGTAACCCCAAGCATACCCAAAATTGCAACTTTTACTCCGAAATGCCAGGTTGAATGACCACGATGGTTTCAAATATGAAACCCTTTTTTAGCAAAGTGGTGGTGAACATTATATTTTATGACAATAGAAAACCCAAATCAGCATCAAACCCAGCAGCCTCCAAACAAGCACCCATTGGCATAATTGAAAAGTGAGGGAGAGTGAGAAAAAGAGAACATGGAAGTGGAATGAGTATGACCAAACCTCTTCATACCTATGCTGCCCCATTGGCACGAGGAAATGATTCTAGGTACCGATGTTATTTTTTTTTCTTTGTTTTTTTAAGGGTTGCCTTTTGAACAAGTCTGAATCTTAGTAGCACTTTAGCAGTCTCTCTTAATTGACTTAGTTAAGGAACTATCCTATTCTGAAATTCTTTAGCAAGCAAAAGGATATCTTGAACGTTGAACCAAGAAATTCCCCTTACTTTCTAATAGATCCAAACAGTATAGATTTGGGCGTCATGCATAGAAATCAGACAAAGACGATCAAAATCCATCAACACATAAAATAAATAAATAAAAACAACAAAACCCCGGTAAAATTAAACCTAGTGCTGATTTGAGTTGCTTAGGCACTGAGAATCAAATTTACAAAGAAACATAAACATAAACAAATATAAACCACAATGAAATTATAAACCAAATAAAATTTACAAATATAAACCACAATGAAACAAAACAAGAAAAGAAAATATCTAAAAAAGATAATCGGTAGCAAAATAAGGCAAGACAGGTTTGTATTTCTTGGCTTTAGGGATTTACAGATTTGGGTTCAAATTCAGACATTAGGAGGTTTAGGGTTTGTATTTAGGTCTGTGCATTTTGGCAGAAAGTGATTTAGCTTTTGTTATATGGGTAGATTACTGGAGAGAGAGAGAGAGAGAGAGGCATGAGAGAGCTTTACAAAAGCATAGGCTTGGAGGAAGACGAAGACGAAGACGGAAGACCACATGTGGAAGAAAACCCAAGGCCAAAGAGGTTTCGTTTGCTCACTCTTTTTGCATATGGATCCTGCATATGAACTAAGGACAAGCGTCCTAGAAGCCCTAGATGTCATCTATGTGGATCTCCATATGCAGAACCCCGTTCTAATGTATCCATCATATGCAAAAACATGATCTCATGGAAAAACCCCTTTCTTAACGAAAAGGGCAAGAGAGATAGAGAGAGGGTTACCGAGAGAGAGATCGCAGTATTGATGAGAGAGACCCAGAGAGGTTTTCTACGTTTCTATTTTGGTAGAAAAGAGATGGCGGGAGAGAAGCGCCAGATTTTTAAATTGGAGCAGTGGTAGTCCACCTATGATGGTAGGACTAAGGTCCTTAGAATCCACCCTTTTTTAATTGGACTCAGGTTATTTTAATTAGAGGTTTTTACTGGAAAATATCCAGTATTTACACGTTGAACTTAGTAGTGCCTCGGAAATAGCACTACACAAACGGAGTCCGTTAGACCTCGTTTTTTTTTTTTTCCAATATAAAACGAGTAACGCTAGCGTTGCTCGGTGTGAAAATTAGTGACACTAGCGTCACTCTTCGTCTTATCCAACCAAATAAGAATAGGGTTCTCAACCTCTTTCTCGCCAGCTCCGGCTCAGACTCCACCTCCACTGGAAATGCCTGCGAATCCGTCAAATGCCAGTGAAAAACATTCATCTTGTTTATCCCCATCGCCTCTATCGTCCTCTCCAACTCCCCCACCCGGTAGTAATTCCTCGCCGTGTCCACCAACAGCCTCCGGTGCTGCATCAGCGGTGCGTCCCACACCTGGATCAGTAGGTTACCCCAAGCATACCCAAGTTAAATGCAACTTTTACTCCGAAATGCCAGGTTGAATGACCACGATGGTTTCGAATATGAAACCCTTTTTTAGCAAAGTGGCGGTGAACATGATATTTTATGACAATTGAAAATCCAAATCAGCATCAAACCCAACAGCCTCTGGTGCTGCATCAGCAGCGCGTCCCACACCTCCACCCGCATCGCCCCCCACGCCGTCTCCGGTCTCAGATAGGCGCCGGATCCAGAGGCCGGGATCGTGAGGGAGTAGGACTCATCGACGCCGTGCTGGAGGGGAGCGGAGAGATCGATACAATGAGGGTTAGGGTTTTGAGTGGAGGGGAGTGGGTGAGGTTGGCGGAGGGAGGGCGAAGGGGGCGGTGGCACTCGGTGAGGATGAGGCGAAGGTAGCGGCCGACGGCGTAGAGGAGGTGGGGGTGGCGGGGGGAGAGGATGCGGAAGGCGGGGGAGAGGAGGGACGAGTGTTGGGTGGGCCTTTAAATAAAACATGGACTTTATTATTCTTCATCTTCTACAGAATTGCATTTGCATTTGGTCGTTGTGTGCGAGTTCTGTTCTAGTCTCCATGTGACATGATTTGCAGAAGTTGGGGTTTTTGGAGAAGATGATGAGTGACGATAGCATCACTTAATTTCTTCTTTCAATGACGCTATCGTCACTCTAAAAAAATACTAAAAAAAAGTGGCGGGAGGAATGCTACCATATGAAAAATACTCTGAGGCACTACCAAGTGCGACGTCCGTGTAACGGGTATTTTTCGGTAAAATCCTCTTTTAATTATTAATGAAAATAATTTACTCCATGGGCCTACTTATGAAAAATATAGGTCATTAAAAATAAATGCCTCCTCTTGATGTTGGCTTTAAAAAGTTTTAATCAAACTAAAATTTTGGGCCCATCAAATTTGTCACTTGTAATTCCTTGGCATAGAAAATCTTTCTTATACTCATGTAATAGAACTTACTTATAAAAAAATCTAAATCACTCATAATAAATTCCTTCCTAATAGGCCCTCAAATAGATTTTATGTTTATAGGAGTTGGGTCTAATATCATATTGATCATTTATAAAAACGTCAACAAATTATTAAGAAAAAGTCCAAGTGTTCTTGTAGTCAATGTGGACTACATTAATTGATCTGTATATTAATAAGTTGACAAAAAATTTATGACATGAGAATATGAGCATAGAAACTTAATAAAGATTAAACAGTGATACCGGATGGTATGATTTTGGGGCTGATAATTTACTTTATAGTTATTCTCTAGCATTTTACAATATCTTGTATTACTTTGAATATTTTCTCAAAATGTTTTGGGGAAGAAATTCATGCCACAACGACCACGGCAGATAGAGAACCGTACGTGACCGTTACCATAATTGTATCATAGACCAATATTGCAATTTTCATCCATGCCTTGGTGTAAGCAAAGATGGTTTATTCTTGCATAGATCTCTGCACGTGTTTTAGTCATACATGTAGTTTTATGACGCCTCAAGTTCGCTCATCACTTTATTTTTTTTAAGATCAAATCTTAAACTAACTTAATTTTAAGACTCATTGATTCCGCTAGAAGACTTTTTTGGCATCTCTGATAGTGTGTGACCAGTCGTATAGTGGGACCCACCCCATTCAAATTAAAATTTGATTATACCGCATAAAAAATAATAGCTAAAAGTAAGACATCTAGGAAATTAGCGATGGAAAAAGAGGTTCTCACAAACTCCTAGACTCCTAGACCACATTAGTGGTGAAAGATTAAAACTCGCTACTAATCCTCTTTTCCCTCCAAAATGACCTTTAGCCACGACTTATAAGTTGCCAATAAATGTTGTTACTATAATAACTTTTGTGTTGACATCATATAATTTCCCCACTGAAGTGATTCTTTTCTGGCAAAAATAAAATTGCCGCAAAAAATGTCGCCACTAAAAGCCAACTTTTGTATAATATATCTTTAGTGGCAATAGAAAGTCGCCACAAAAGGTTGCCCATATAGTGGCAAAAAACATGTCGTGGGTAAATGTAAGACACCCAAGCAATTAGCAACGAAATTAAAAAGTTGTCACTAAAATTCTAGATCATTAGTGGCAAAAAATAAAACTCGCCACTATATCTCATTCCCCTCCAAAATGACCTTTAGCTATGACATATAAGTTGTCATTAAATGTGACCACCATTATACGTTTAGTATCGATATCAAATCTCGCCACTAAAGGTGAGTCTTTAGTGGCGAAAATCAAATAATGGCAAAATATGTTACCATTAAAAGTCAACTTTCTTGGGATTTCTTGGGATATATCTTTAGTGGCAATATAAAGTAGCCACAAAAAATAGAGCTAGAACATAGTGTCAAAAAATATACCGCGGTTAAATGTGAGAATAAAAAAAAGTTGTCACTAAAACCATACACCATTAGCGGCGACAAATTAAAACTAGTCACTAAATCTATTTCCCTCCAAAATCCCATGGCGCCAAAAACTCCCGCCAAGGAATTAGTGGAAAATTTTAGCTGCAACATATAAGTTGCTACTAATTATGGGCATTATATTACCTTCAGTGGCAACATCAAAATTTTACCACTAAAGGTGAGTTTTTAATTGCGAAAATTAAACTGCATCTAAAAAAGTCGCCGCTAAAAACCAACTTTCTTGTAGTAATTTGTGGGGCCCATTGTGGAAGTCGATTAATTTGAAAATTCACTTTAAAAGTTTGAAAATGGAACTCAATTTATGCCTAAGCACAAATATAATAAAATCAAGGAAAAACTACCGGAAAAGTTCCCTTAGTATGTCATTGGTAGGATGACAACCCACTAGGAGTTTAGAGATGGGAGGGGTCCTTTGGGTGTGTTTTATTCTTTTTTTTTTTGTCATTTAGGACATTGTCGATATCGACCACTCTATACAGGTTGTTATTGATTTGCAGAACTCAAATAAAAAGTGGGGTTTTCTTTGTTTGTTGCCGGTACTGCTCTAGAGTGGTGGATGTAGCTAGGGGAGGCAGGGAGAGGGATGATATGAAGAAATGGAGTGCGGCGATCATGGGGTCGTCTTCGTCGGAGGAGGAGGGAGGATCGCCATGGAGGGAGGGAGGAAGAGGAGGGAGAAGAGGGGAGGGGAGACGGAGCCAAAGTTGTAGGAGGAGAAGAGGAAGAGGGCCCGGGCCTATAGGTGGTGGGTGAGGGAGGGGATGAGTGCCAGGGACCTGCAGATCCAAGGGGAGTGAGAGGATGTGAGGTAATTGGATGATCCTTAGGTGAACCTGCAGATTCAACGTTAATGTCGTCTTTTTTTTTATTCGCGATATTGTCGATATCGACAACTTTTATCCGTTCCAGCAGCTGCTGACTTACAACTTTTAATTCATCCTACTGACAAAACTAGTCAATATCGACAACTTAATATTGTCGCTATCGACAACTTTTATCTGTTCCAACAGCTGCCTACTTACAACTTTTAATTCATCACACTGACGAAACTAGTCGATATCGACAACTTAATGTTGTCGCTATCGACAACTTTTATCTGTTCCAGTAGCTGCCTACTTACAACTTTTAATTCATCCCATTGACGAAACTAGTCGATATCAACAACTTAATATTGTCGCTATCGACAACTTTTACGAATTCCGAAGGCTGTGGAAATGACAACACCTACAGGGCAACAACATATGCCTCTCTTTAACTACAAGACATATTTAATCAACTACAAAGAATCCAGAAATTGGTATAGTTTCAGAAGAGAATACAAAAAATATCCTAGACATGTAGTTTACAAATCTCACTCTACTCAAGAGGGATCACAAAAAAACCACCATCCATACAGCCAAAGAATCAAACTTACATTTAATTTCTAGTGATTTAATCTACACATAACATAAACAAGGAAAACAACCATCATTCCCCAAAAGACTTCTGATGGAAACATCTAAAAAAAGCCTAATTTCCCAAACAACTCCAGCAGAATCAAGAATTTCAATAGGCTCTCAACATTCTTCAATCAATAGCCCTTAATCCCCCATGGCACAAAGACGCCAACAGAGTGTTATAAGCGACCACATCTCCAACTCAACCTCTCTCAAGCATTTTGTCGAACACCCTCAAGGCGTCCTCCCCATTTCAACGATCGTCCCATCCCTTCATCAAAATGCTGTAACTCTTCGCCCTTGTCTCGAACTCCGACTTCACCTCCTTAAAAAACTCCTCCGCCTGCCCAACAAGACCATTTCGACACAGAACTGAAAGCAACTGATCGAGATCGTCGACGCGCGCTTGGAGGCCGAATTCACCCATTTTCGAAAAAGCCCTAACGACATCCAACGACAACTTTGCACGGCAATAAGATCTGAACATGACCTAAAAAATGTCCGGCCTAATCTCGACACCCCCATCTCTCATCTCCGAGAGAAAGTCCCAAATCAAAGGGAATTCTCTGCAACCGCCCAAAACATCCACAAGGATGTGGTAGCTCTCTCTGCTGTGGAAGAAATCTAGAACTTTGGCGGCCCAAAGGAAGAATCGGTGGCTCGAGATCGCAAGATTTCGGCATCGTTTGAGGACCTGCTTGACGGAGTTGGTGGAGATCTTGGAGGAGAAGGGTTGGAGGGCGGATTCGATGTCGTGGTGGGGGCTGTGAAAATCGCTCAGGACTCTGCAAATTTCGTTCACGTCCTCAGCTATTGGATTGGGGGGTTCTGAGGCAATGGTTGAAGAGAGATTACGTTGTGTAGAAAGCGTAATTCCAGGAAGAGAAATAGATATGGGGTTTTGAGAGATTCGAGAGTTGTGAGGGTTTAGGTGGTGAAGAAGATGATGAGTTAGTGTTCTGATTCGATGGCGGGAAAGGAGTAGTACTCGAACGGACATTGCAGGGGAGAAACCAGGACTTCCCATTTTTAAATCTTTCCTTCTTTTCTGAAATGGATCGTTCCTTGAGCACGAGTTGCGGTCGATGAAAATGTTTATATGTATAAATAGTTTATACATATTGGTCAATATCGACAACATCGCTAAATGACAAAAAAGGACCCCTGCCGTCTCTAAACTCGTGCTCAGTCCTCTCCTTACTCATGGCTCACTACGGGGATTTTTCGTGTAGTTTTCTCTACATTATTTTAAAGGGGTTTTGACCGTACAGGATATAAAATACCCTGTATTTCTTGAAATAGTGTTGACCAAAAGTATATCCCAAATATGAGTATCATACAGAGAGCATCTTTTTTATTTCCACTTTTACCCTTTTTGTGCGATATCGCAAATATTTGCGATATCGCATAAACTGAAGAGTCATTATATAAGCTGCTCGTTTTCCCTCCATTTTTTCCCTCCATTTGCAGCAAAAAGAAAGTTGTTTTTCCTCATTGTTTTCATGTGGCTGTCTTCATCTTTAGAGGAGGTTCTCAAGAGGATGGAGCAATCGCTCTTTCATTTTTCCAAAGTCATTCAGATTATTCTTCTTACACAATATTTGGACATGTTTGAAATTTTTTGTATACTCTGTCAAATGTTATGTTAAAAATGGTTGGCCATTGAGACACCAAAAACTTATAGTCATGGAGATACTTTGAAATTTATTCTTAATTTTTTTGTTTAATTGTATTAGATGATCAAAAGATATGAAATGTCCTAAAAATGTATTTGCTGTAGCAATCGCTCTTTCATTTCTCCAAAGGCATTCAGATGATTCTTTTTACACAATATTTGGACATGTTTGGAGTTTTTTGTATACTCTGTCAAATGTTATGTAAAAAATGGTTGGGCATTGAGACACTAAAAACTTATGGTCATGGAGATACTTTGGAATTTATTCTTAATTTTTTTTTGTTTAATTGTATTAGATGAACAAAAGATATGAAAGATGAAGACACCCACATGAAAACAATGAGGGAAAACGACTTGTTTTTTGCTGCATGCAAACGGAGGAAAAACGAGCAGCTCATATAATGACTCTTCAGTTTATGCGATATCGCAAATATTTGCGATATCGCACAAAAAGGGTAAAAGTGGAAGAAAAAAAAAAGCTCTATGTACGATACCCATATTTGGGATATTCTTTTGGTCAACACCATTTCAAGGAATACAGGGTATTTTATACCCTGTACGGTCAAAACCCCTAATTTAAATGTATAATGTTAATGTATAATAAATAGTACAGGAACTCAAAACGTTATATGAAATTTTCCATTCGCTCAAATCAGTTTCTGGTGCATCCATCTCTTTCCCAAAAGTCCCCAACAATGAAAAAACAAAGTTGACGTTTTCAGCTGACAGCAGCTACGCAAACGACAGTTTTCCCACCTCACTTTTCTCCCGTTTTTCTCTCCAGAATCCACAGAATAAAGACAATCCAACCCTTTCTATCTCGGATCACGTGATTTCCTTCATGGCACCACCCACCGGCGGAGCCGACGAGTCGGTCGGCCGCTGCACCTGCGATTCCGGCCATTGTTCGCCGGAACCCGACGCCGGTTGCTGTCCGTACTGCCGGAATCAAGATCCTTCGTCGTCATCGTCTTCATTTTCTTCTTTGTTGTCTTCTTCTGGATTGGATCTGGTATCAGAGAGGGATTGGGAGAAGCTTAGGAGATGCTTGGCTGCAGCTGGGAAGGGTTTTGCGATCGGGGCGGGGTTGAAAGGTGGCCTCTCCGCCTTTTGGCTCTTGTCTCTGTTGAGAAGCCGTAGATTCTCCAATGCTCTCAGGTGAGATGAACTGGAGATAATTGGTGTGTGTTTTTCCTTTAACGTGTTTGGATGTAATTACTCCAAATCTCAATTGGTTTTAAGTATCTTTGCAGAATAGATTGAAATCCACTGATCCTTTCTGCTTGGTGTTTGGAGGAAGCACAGAGATTGCAATCCACGTCCTTTTCAATGATCAATCAAATGAAAGGGGAAAAATGGCATCTTTCTGTTTAAATGTCTTCCAATTTTTGCTCTGTGCTTAAAGATTGCAGATTTTTGAACTGGTTGTGATCTGCGGTACATCCAAACGAACTTTTACACTTTTTTTTTTGTGTGTGTTGTGTGTGTGTGTGTTTTCTAACTCTCTCTCTTTTAAATTTAAAATTTAGGAAGAGGGGAGTGTCATCGATTGGGGAGGCGGCGACAATGGTCTTGAAGGAGACTTTGCGATATGGCCTCTTCCTTGGGACGTTTGCGGGTACATTTGTTTCTGTAGATGAGTGTATAGCTGCTTTGGGAGGACACCGTAGGCATGTTAATATTCTTCTTCTTATTGATGCTGCTTTCCTTAATGTTAGTACCTTTTGCCTAGTAGACTGGAGGTTACTTTTTATGCTTTCTATATGATTATTTGATGGCTTATAGTTGGGTTTATATAATGCTCAGTTCAGTGAGCTGCATATCATAGTTGGGTCCTGAATCCTGATATTCATTGGTCCCATTTGATCTGTTGGGACCCACCATGGATGTGGGACACCACAAACTTGGAAGATCCTAGCTATCAAGCTTCAGATTTTTGTTTTTAATTTTTTAAAATTTTTGCTGCATTCTTTTAACTGTTCATGAGGACACCAATCAAACTGTTAGGATCGTCTTATGATGATATTTCTGGGTCATTATTGAAAAAAAAAGAAGAAAGCAAGCAGTATAAGCCCTTCTCCGGCCTGGGAAAAACAGCAAACTCTATAAGCCAGGGCTTTGTTCACCTTTGGACATGAACACTATTTCGTTCTCTGGGTATTTCTAGATCATCTCCATCCATGATGTTACCCAGCATAGGCATTAAGGAATATGTGGTGCCGAGAATAAATAAGTTCTTTTTGTGTCAAACTGCTGGTACATTGCTTACATGAATATAGGTCCATAGGAATGCTTGAGATCATGAAGAACTTGTATGGTTAAATCTTCATTTATTTACCTTTGGTTTCTATGTGGAAATGCCTGCACGACATGTATTTCCTTTTAGGTAGTATGTGACTTCCGGTATCAAAGGAGAGCCACTCTACATTATTAGTTTACCACTAACCTCTTTCTGTTGTTTTTGGGACGTGCGGTATCAATGGAAATTGCAGGGGTTGGCAATGTTAGGATCAATTAAAGAGAAAATGAATTTATTCATGACTGGACCCAATGATGGATGGAGTCCTCACACATTCACCATGATGCCTGCCATTCCTTTGGAAACATCATTGGCAACTCCATGAATCTTCACCACAAGAAAAAACACTCAGCTTAATGCAATCACTATAATGAGACAAAAAGTATTATTTCTATTGAAAACATTAGTGAGAGAATTCAAGGGGATTATTTAGGATGACATGACAACCCTATCTATTAGGGATCCTAGATAAAACTGTCTTTCCTCTTCATTAGATGATTACATGTCAATCTCATTTTCTTAATAGGAATTTCTTTCTTTTCCCTCATTGATTACAAGTCGATCTACTATTTTATTCGATCTTGAAAATCCTTTCTGGATTTCCCAAACTAAGGGCCTGTTTAGAAACTTTGATCTGTTTTCAATAGAGTTGACTCAATTAATTTGTTTGAAGTAGAGCTGTTTCAGTTAGATCCTTTTATAAATTGATTGTTTGGTAAGTCTGATTTGAATAAAAAGGCAAACTTGTCAGTAAAAGTTATATGTGCAAACTTGTCATGTAGTAAAAGTAGTACATGCCAACTTGTGGGTAAACTTTTTTTGATTAAAGAAAAAGAGAGAAGTTTTGTCAAATTGCTTTAGACACTGCCGTCTGATTGAAAGAAGTTACCATTTTGTTGCTTTTTAAAAAAGAGGCAAAAGGTGATTCAATCAGATATTCACATAAACTTTCCCAAATAGTTTAAAGTACTCATACATATGTTTGAATTAGTTTTAAGTCAAATAGACCTTTTTTTCAGACTTGCCAAACAAAACCTGAGAATGTAGAACATCTTAGGAGACAAGTGTCCATGGCACAGTGGAAGATGCACACCATTGCAAGCTGGAGGTTGTGGGTTCAAGTCATTCTCGTACACACATATAAAGAGAACATTGATATTGGAAATATTTTGGAAAATTTTTAAACTGAGAATTCAAGTCTAAGAAATCTTATTGAAAACTTTCTACCCTGGAAGGTAGATATAATCAAGGATAAAAATAGTGGTTGCAGTGGGTATAGCGGCCAATGGCCAAATTGTTACGTAGCGGGCGATAGGTGGCAGTGTAGGGGTGTGAATTTTCAAGTGTTGAATTTTTTTTGAATCTTGTGTAGCAACTAATCCTATGTTTTCTTAGTGATCTAGAACCATATAAGGGTAGAGAAAACCATAGGCAAGGCTATTGAGGAGAATAAAAAGGAAAAATGGTTTTATAAATTAAAACTGCTTGGCTCTATTAGGTTTAAGACCATAGCGCCGCTGTTTTCCTCAACTGCTATGGCCGATAATGCAAAGCGGCCGCTATTTTGGACCATGGATATAATTGTGCTCAGTGGGTTGCCTAATTATGTGCTAGTCAACTATGGGCTTTGCTTACTGTGGTTTAGGCCAATTGGCTGGCCTGACCGTGGGCTATTCTTGAGCCTTCTCTTGTAGACTTTGAGGTTAATGATGCACTTGAACTGTATCAATTCATTCAGTCTCAAAAACATAATGAATAGTCCAACTATGGCAGAAAGACTATTGCAGTTGATGACTACATATCATATTGTGCATCCAAATAAGCAGATTTAACATCCATCCAGTAAATATGAAACGCAAGATTGCATTAGACAAATGTTGCAAGTGGTAGGCTATAATATAAGCCCACACAGCCACACCTATTGGTAGAAAATCAAAACAAGAACTTAATCCCCCAATTGAATCCTTGATTTTTTATAGGAAATATTAAAAAGTACAGACCCTCTCCAGTACTGAGATAAGCCAGTATGAAACTAAAACTAATAAAAAACAGAAGTTTTCGGGTGCTATTATTTTTATGAACTTGGAACTTTGCATGAGTTACAATATGCAGGAGCAAAAAGTAAAAAAAAAAAGGTCTTTAAAAATTTTTGAGTAGACTTGCATCATTCCCATTTCTCTTCTGTGCATGGAAGGGGAAGATACATAATTGCATGGAGCTAACCTGAAAGAACCAACTTTGGAAAAGAGGGGAAAAATAGTTCTCTAACTACTAGAACTTGGGGAAGAAACTTGAACAAACTTGGGAGAGAAGACAAACTGATAAAGTATTAAAAAAATGGTGAAACTATGAACTGTTAAAACCGGAAGCTCTGGGCTGTTTTCACACGCTCATGGCTTAAGATGCAGGATGGTGGGGTCTGAGGCTTCATGGAGTTGCTTGAGCATCATGATTGTCCAATATGTTGGATGCACGTGTGATCAGATGGACAGACAGATCTTGGTGGATTCATGGAGATCTTGAAGGGTCCGGAATAATCTAGAAGACTCTAGGATAGTCTTGAGTTGTGGAGAGTTATCTAGGACTTTCTTGTAAATTATCAAACGATGTAGATTTTTTTTTTTGGAAATATATTCGTGTGTATATTCCAGAAGAGAGGTACAATGTACAAAAAGAATGAGGGCTGCCTCCACCTCACTTATGTTAGATGGATGAGAGACAACCAAAGGGGAGCTAAACCATAAGGCAAACTGCCAGGGAAAATAAAGCCCACAAGTTGGGCTAGCTGAAAGAGAAGAGTTGAAGCTTGGACAAAAGAAAAACAAGGCCACAGGTTGGGCAGCCAGAAAAACCTGAAAAACAAAACCCACAACCTAGGTTAGGTGTGAGAACTCGGTCCGAGCGGCACCCTTAACCATGGGGCATAGCGTGTCAACCACGGGCTTCCAACGGAGAGTCTCCGCAAGTCCCACATCGGAAATATCTAAGTCCTAACCCTAGGCTTATTAGTCAAACCCTGGGTTAACGCAACATGACGCGTTTTAAAGCCGTGCGGCCCCGGATCCCATAAGAACTCCGGAGTTAAGCATGTTCGGGCAGTAGCAGTACCGGGATGGGTGACCACCTAGGAAGTCCTCGAGCGCGCTTGTGGGCCAAAGCGGACAATATCATGCTTAGTTGGGTGGGGCTATGACAATTGGTATCAAAGTCGAGGATGACTCTATTTCGAGTGGGGAAGAGTGTAAGAACTCGGTTCGGGCTGCACCTTGTATCAAGGCGATGACTGAGAGTAGCTTGCAACTTGACTAAGAGATTGCTCAATTTTCGAGCCAAGAATCTCTACTTCCATGGAGAGTAAGTTTGATTTACAAGTGAATCATGATTCATGAATGCTTTTGTAATTACGTAGGGTTATGTGGAGTAGTCTAGAATATTATGGATAAGTGTAGGATTAGGGTAGAATAGTGTGGAAGTTTCTAGAGTAGGTTTTTGAATGTTCTCATCCGTTGGATGAGTGGCATGTGGATAGATCTTAGCCATTCATTGTATAGAGTAGGAGTATAAATAAAGGTCTTAAGATTCATTTGTAATCAAGCAAAGCTCATGGAAGCTGGGTTGAGGATTGGATAGAAACTCTCGTTTCTTTAAGTTTTCTGTCTTCTTGGCATGTGAGTGTGCAGGCATTAGTGTGATTCTTGATCTAAGGGCTAATCGATGTTGGGTGACACTGCTTGAACATGTAAATATGAAAATATTTATCCCAGTCAAGTTTTCCCTTTTGCTATGTTGCTTGATGAATATGAAAATATGAAATGTCAAGTTGGATACCTATTGACATTTTGACTGGTTGTTTGGTAATTAAAATTTCACCCTATGACTGATGCTGATCAAACTAACTACGAGGAAATCTTTTAATTATAATTGCCTTTCATTAGATTATGCGGTGCTCTCAATAGTTAATTCTCATTTTAGCAGGACTGCAAGCTGGAGGGCACTTGTAGCAGGGGCGATTGCCGGGCCTTCGATGCTTTTGACTGGGCGAACTACACAACACACAAGCTTGGCTATATACATTCTTATGCGTGCTTCTGTCCTAGCATCACGATGTGGGGTAAAGAGCAAACGATTTGGAAACATCTGCAAACCTTTGACTTGGTCCCATGGTGACATTTTCCTTATGTGTCTCTCCTCTTCACAAATTTTGTATGTGTCCTTTTGTAACAATCTCCATCTTAATTTAGTGCAGTGTATATGATTGGAGTTGAATTTACAATTATCATTCCAAAAAAAATTCTTCCGAAGATTTTTCTTTTTCGACTAGTAAAATACTTTCTATAAAATAAAAGGAAGTGGATCATACAACCTGAACCAACTGCTGTGGATATGAACAAGATGAGCCTTCTTAGCAAGCCCATCAACTTTAGCCTCATGGGCCCATGGTGAATAAAGAAGATAGTACAACCAGTCTTAAGTAGATTTGTTCCACACACTTGAACAACGTCGGCATCCCATAGCATTGCTCAAGCCTCTTTTCACAAGAATGACTTGGTCTTCTAGTCTCGAATGTATCTACTTCTGATAATGACCATTAAATCCAATCCTAGATAGATGGGACAAAATCTCAATACAATAATGATACTGTATATTAGATCCTTGTTTCTGTTTAAAAACAATTTTCTTTTCTGTTTTTTCTCTGGAGTGGTACATAGTATACAGTTTCTTTTTTTTAACTGATAAAAAAATATAGTTTCTTGAGGATTTTACTCGAAAATTCCCACTATTTGGCCGTTGCACGAATTAGTGCCTCGGAAATAGCACTACACAAAATTTTTTTTTCCAATATGAAATGAGAATGAAAATTAGTGACGCTAGCGTCACTCTTCGGCTTTTTTTATACTTCCAATCCCTTTCCTTTTCCCATTCTTCCTTTCCCCTTCCTCTTCCTTCCTCTTCCTTCCTCTACCTAAGACAAATCCAAATTTTCCCTTTGTTATTTGTGTGGATCTGAAGCGTCCTCTTCTCCCCCTCAGGCTGTAGGCTGTGGCTTTCCTTTGTCTTTCACCTACGGATTTCAGCTTCAATTTCTCTTCTTTTTTCTTCTTTTTTTTTATTTGATTCCTATTTCTCTCTCCTCTGATTTCTATTCAAGAAAGGCCTTTTTCAGAATCGATCACAGGTCGGTCGTTGTAATAAGAAAAAGAGGAGAAAGAAAAAAAAAAAGGAAAGCAAAAATCATTTTCGTTATTGCAAGTTGTGGTGGTTTTCTCTTCTCTTCTTTGCTTTTTTTTTTTTTCCCTCGATTCGGCGCTCTCGATCGGACCTTTGTGCAGCTTCTTCTTCCAGACTGAAATCCCACCTTCCGTGCACTCTCCGATCAAACGAATCGCCGATTCGAAGGTCTCCGTCTCGGAGAATTCAACCAGCTCTGGTTTTCCGACAGTTAGATCACCCACCACGTGGTAGATGAAGACCGATGCCATGGCAGCGATTTCTGATGTTAAGAAAAAAGTAGTATTTTCAGCTTTTGTGGGTGTTATAAAACTGAATGGAGGAAGATGATGAGGAGGAGAAAACCGGCTATGGCGTTGGGGTGTTGAGGAAAGCTTCCATGGGAGGAAATGGAGAAATCCCATGAAAAGGGTTTCCTCGGAAATGGTGGGAATCTAACATGAAAGCTGAGAGTTTCTCGGGAAGGAACGATTTCAGATAGAGAGTTTTGTGCAGTCTCATCTCTGTTTGGTTCCATTTCTGCTCGTCACCTTAAAAAGGGGGTTTCGAAGGTAGGTTAATAGAACGATGAGTGACGATAGCGTCAATTAATTTCATCTTCAAACGACGCTATCGTCACTCTCAAAAATACTAAAAATAAAAAATAAAAAGTGGCGGGAGGAATGCTCCCTTAGTGAAAATATTCCGAGGCACTACTAGGAGCAACGGACAAATACTGGGTATTTTCCAGTAAAATCCTCTAGTTTCTTTTAGATAGACTCGTTACTTAACAATTATTATCTGTTTTCTTTGTGTATTACGTTGATGTAATGATATACTGTACTCCATATAAAAGTATTTTACTGGCATGCTAGTGTCTGTAAAGGCTTCTGATAGTATCAAACATCAAGAATCTGATAATACTATAGGCTTGAAAGTTTTCTGAACTAGAGAGATGTATTTGGATACTGGGCTGAGAGTAGAAAGGGAATGTTGGTTGATGAAAACATTGAAGAAGTTCATTCCATGTGTTAAAATTAAGTCCAGCAGAAAATTTGTTGCTGTTGTCTTATCAAATGTGCCGTTGAAACTAGAACAGTTTATTTTCCAGAACGGAGATATTGTCTGGTAAAAGAGCACCCAAAACAACTCAGTCACATTTATTTATCAGCAAAGCCCATCATAGGTGAAGTCATTCTTTTCCCAAAAAAAAAAAAAAACTTTTCGAATTTTTTTATCAGGAATGAAGAATTATATTAGGATAATGAGAAGTTCACCAATAACACAAACAAAAAAAACACCATTTTGAATAAACTTTATTAGCCAGTAATTGCAATATAGTGATTTTAACTTTTTTTTGCTTAAATTTGAATCCATCCATACACACAACAAAAAGAACCAGTTCTAGCTGTGCCAAAGAGTACTTGAGAGAAAATCCAGTAAAAAGATAGACACTATTTCCTGGTAAAATCTCTGTTTACAATATTAATACTTCCCAATAGCAGCGGGTACTCACAAACATATTTGTAATGGAACTTGTCCCTTGTTGCAAGAAAAATACATGAAAGAAACAAGTTGATTCATCATCCCCTGACCTACGCTGAGATGCCAGTTTTTATTATTATTATTATTATTATTGCTTTTGTCAGAGAAAACAGTGAAAGAGATGCCATTTCCTACCGAATGCCCAAGAAGGCTGATTAGGTAAGCTATGATGGGGATCATGATGATCAGATCATTTGCAAACCAGTTTTAAAGAAACTTAGCTATGTTCCAAGGCTTTGATTGTGAGCGATGATGATGATGATATTGACTCCCCGGGGTGGGGGGCAGGTAGAGGATAGATTGTTGAGAGTTGGAAAATCGGTGAGTTAATCTCCTCTAGAAATGGCAACGATTACATGTGGGGCCTGCTTGCTTGCTAAAATTTGGAGAATTCATGTTGGGAGAATTTAGAGAGTTCTCCAGATTTCAAATGCTGCCTCCATGAATTCCCCAAATGCCACTTTATAGACTAGCATTCATTCTGGGATTTGGAGACATTTCACTGTAGCAACTTCCCACAATCAAGCATAGATATCTGGATATGCTGGCATAATCTGATAGGTATTTGGAATTCTCAATGGGGTGGAGTTTCTGACAATCTGATAAGTATTTGGAATTCCGAACTGGGTGGAATTTCTGTTAGAAATTCTCCTAATCAAACATCCCCATATTTTTTTGTCAGTGTATTCACAAGGAGTAAGCACTAAGTCGAGCTAATGTAGAGGGTAAGTGAAAAAACAGAAAAAAATTGAAGGTGAAGAGAGAGATTAATAATTTTAACAGTTATATCAATTATGCTTGTCCTATTGGTCCTAAGGAGAAAGCTTTTATAGTATAGTATCACAGTAAGTTAAGTCACACCGTAATTTTTATTAATCTTATGGATTCTGGGCCATAAACCCATTTATTTCCAAACATTTCTATTTGGAGAAGTTTTAGGAGGTTCTTAGAGACATTTTGTCTGATTCTGTGAGACGAAAACCACTTCTATTTGAAGATCAATGCATTCAAAGATTGAAGAAACTTTTTATCTGACCGAGTGAAATATAAACACATGCCTATTTCTGATTAAATTCATTAGTAATAAGTAAAGCCTAACAAGTAATAAGATTTCTAGATTTGTGGTACACACTTTCTATTTTTTAAATGTTTTTGTGCTAATTTTCATATTTTAAGTTTTTTGGGCTTTCGGTTGAGATTTAGTCCGACTCGACTGAGTTGATTTGACTCATGGGTGGCCAAGTCCCCCCTTGCCTACCCTCCCACACAAAATGATAGAATCGAGAATCATGCAAGCAAGAAAATCTGTAGGTAGCTCGAATAGAGAAAATTAAGGAGTATCTCTTGCGGTGGTATGGGCATGTACATGGAAGGCCAAAAACAGCCCCCTATATGACATATTGGAAGGTGACAAATTCAATGAAATAGGAAAAGGAGGAAATCAACAAAAACCTTGAATATTATAGTGAGCAAAGACATCTTAGAATATGGAGATACAAGCATCATGATATCAAATAGGGCAGAGTGAAAAAGCACAATTTCACAAAGGCCTCTAGATGGAAGGGATAAAAGCTAGTTGATGGTGGAGTTGATGATCCATTGATGGAAAAGTTTCTAGTTAGAGGACTGCATTAGATTTGCAATAAGATAGGGTGCCCTTTTTGTGATGTGCCTTTAAGGGGGTGCATAGTAATACTATTTTCCGACTACCATTCTCCTTATTAAGCTTGGATTAAAGATGATGTAGCTTACTGTATAGTTTACTCTTTATTTTGGCTCTAGATTGATTGGATAAGGCGAAGTTGACGATGATGGCAATGATTAGCTTGTTATTTTGTTAGGGCCCACCTTGGTTGCATGTTTCTTGTTATTTCTTAGGTCGGGATGTAGTTCTTTTGTGTTGCAATAAAATTACATTTACCAATTAAAAAGATTATAGGGTTTCAACTTTCTCTTTGTAGAGAGTTTTTAAGCCTTTTCGCCTAAACGTGCATTCCTTTACTTCAGTGTAATCATCAAGTCTCTTAAAGGGAGGGAGGGAAGGTGAAAGGAGTTCCTTTGGCAAGGCAAGGGGGCTCAAAAGAAATCTCACTTAGTGAAATGGTCGACAATGTGCACGCCCAAGAAGGTGGGTTGGTAGGGATTCAGATCCTTGTGGCAAATGAATAAGGCTTTGCTTGAAAAATGGCTTTGGAGGATTAAAAGGGATATAGGGGCTATAAAACAGGTGGTTATGGAAAAAATGGCATGCTTAGGTTTGGTTGGGAGATCCCAGTTTCTGATGTGAAGAGTTTGGCTTCATGTAAAGGCTTCTTGTTTGTGAAAAATGACTATGGTGAATGTCAGACACAGAATGCGTTCAGGTGATTGGATCTTGTTTTGGCTTGATGTCTAGATTTGGGATAGTTCATTGGGCACCCAATTCCCAAATCTCTGTAGTTGTGCTAAGGACCAGCAAGCTAAGGCTAGAAGCTTTGTGTCCAAGGTGGGAATCCAGGTGGTGTGGATCCTGACTTTAGAAGGACTCAGAGGTGAAGGAGAGTCAGTTTCAGAGCATGCTTGCGCTTCTAAGTAAAGTTTACATTCCAATGGAAGGCTTTTAGCAAGGATTATGGACAGCAATCTCTTGGTTGCATCTTTCCATTACGCATTAGCAGATGTTTTCTCAGATCTTTCCCTGGTGGCTCATATTTGAAAGATCAAAGCTCCGCTGTGGGTGGTAGTGTTTGGCTGGATTACTTACCTTAGAGGGGTTCTTACCATTGATAATCTGAGGCTACGTAAGCATTTCATTCATTCATTGTGAACTCCTGCCCTCATTGCATGCTCAATATGGAATTAGTAGATCACCTGTTGCTTAATTGCAGTATGGCCCAAGCTCTTTGGAGGTCTGTCTTGGAGTGGTTTGGCTGCAGTTGGGTTTTCCTGGATACTTTTTGGCAGGCGTTTGGGGCTTGAGGTTTGGTCGTGGGGTCTTCTACTAGGATGATTTTGTGTAAGGTATCTTTTCTAGCTATTATATGGACTTTATGGATAGAGAGAAAAGCTAGATGTTTTGGAAATGCGTAATCCTCAGTGAATATTTTGGTGGAGAATGTCAAATTACTCATAGCTTATTGAATTTCAACCCTTTCTTGTTTGGGTTTTATCTATTGCTTCTATTATAAGGAATTGGCATGAGTTTGCCTTTTCATCGGTAATCATTATCATTTCTCATCCTGTTTGGTGCCCTCTCCATGACAAGGTTTTATTAAATTAAACTTCGATGGAAGGGCTATCGGAAATCCAGGCCCTGTTGGTCTAGGTGGTCTTATTCAGGACATTGGGAAAAACCCTATCTTGTATTTCTCTAGCTCGGTTGGGCTATGCTCCATTAGTAGAGCAGAGATGGAAGCTTTGCATATTGGATTAAGGGAAGCTTGCCAGTTGACCTTTAGGCATATTCTGGTGGAAGCTGTTTTAACTTGTGCTATCAGATTGGCTTTGGGTTCGTGTAGTGTGCCTTGGGCTTATGCAGACATGGTGGAAGAGATTCGTGATCTTTCCAGAGATTTGGAGATTTCCTTTGCGAATGTTAAGAAAAGTACGAACTGGTGGATTCCTAGGTAAAAGGAGGGTGATTTTGGCGTTTAAGTTTGTTGATATTGTGGAATTTTCTGAGTAAATGTTTTCTTTTAGTTGAGTTGTTGTCCTTTGGTGTTTTGGGTGGCCTTTCTAGTAGCTATTTAGTATATATCTTTTGTACTGATGTGCTGCATTTGATAAATAGATTCCATTCAAAAGGTGGAAAAAAAATCGGAGGGAGGAACGGAGTGAGATTTTGGTCTTTGCTAGGCTAGAGTCATCCCGACACCAAACTATGTCACCTATCTACATGGAAACAGTCACATGGATTGGTCCCACAGACAGTGATCTGGGTTTTTTTAGAGCAGCTTCTTCTAGCACTGAGATTTGTTCTTCAATTTGCAATGCTTTGAACCTTTTTCTGACATATGGTTACTTTGGTTTTGCCAGGCTAATTTCTCAGATTTTGTTGGTTTTATTGATGGCATCCTTATCCAGGGTGATTCATTTAGAACATCATTGGACCTGCCCTATGAAAATTTCCTTGCTGTTGATTATGATTGTTGTTTATAATTCATTACTTGGTTTATTGACTAAGATGCTTGATAATGTGAGTTTCACCTTATAGTGGACTAATGTGAGTTTCACCTTATAGTGGACCAACTGTGAAGCCTTTTTGTTTTAGATTGTCAATTTTTTTTCTATTATGATATTTACTGTTTACTTGCTCATCTATTCTATCATTTCCATTGTTTTTTTTTTAATATCTTTAACACGATTTGGCCTTAACAATACTGTGTGATTCATATTTCATTTCCAGATCTGCATACATCCTGAAGCAGGATAGTTTGCCTTCATCGTACAGCTCCTTTCTCAACAAGCATGGTGGAAAGGATTCTGTTATTCTTCAAGGAATCAAAGATATGGCATGCAGCGTGCCTTTTACTAATTTGGAGGGGATCGAGAAGCATTATAAGTCGATGGGAGTGGAGATAAAACTCGATGCGAAAATGAAAGTTCCCTGTTCGGTATATATTGCCAATTTTCTTCCACTTGTCATCTCGTAGATGCTCACTGAGTCATCTTTTTGCATGTGGGTGCTATGTAAATTTTTTCTAGTGACTTGCCTCCATTCTTTTCCCCTTTTTCCCTTTTACCATTTTTCCAATAAATGAGAGAATTATGTCTTTGAGAGTTAGATGTGTGGTGAGTTGTTATTACTCACCCCCATGCTTGCTCTTCCATCTACTTTTTGTCCTTTTGGTTTCTTCTTTTTTAAATATCTGCAGCAGCTAAATGTGTAATAAGAAGTTACAGTCATTACTATCATTCGTTCTCTTCCACTTTTTTTTCCTTCTATATCCATAGAAGATTCACATGCTGATTATGAAGATGGATCTCCATTGTGGACGACTCTGTTGAGTGCTTGATTGTTCCAACTTGTGAGAACTTCTTATAAAGAGCTCCACATGCTCTCTAGCTTCAGATCTGCGATCTTGAACTTTAATAATTTAAAACCATTTCCTGTCTTTTTGGTATTTTTCGTTGCTTTCCAGTATATTTCTTTGTTACTGTGAAGCCTTTGATTAATACAAGTTACCATTCAAAAAAATAAAATAAAAAAAAAAAAAAAAAATAAAAATAAAACCATTGAATTTTGTAATGTTCTGTTTTCACATGACAATGCGGATGAGTTTCAGGAAATAATTTTTCAACTCAATTGGAATCCACTGCCCCAAATAATTGAGTAATTTTATATGAACTTCTATATGGGCTTCAATTTTAAGTTCTTTTGGTCTGATCCAATGTATAAAGATGGGATCAGAGGCTGATGCAATGAATTGGAAGAACTGCACCCGATTTTAAGTGCTTGTTTGAAACATAATGTGATTTGGAATTTTATTCGACATTTTCCGGGCCAGCCAAGTTCAATCAGGTGCCCATATTTTTCATACTCTTTTTTGCTGGTTTAGTCCGGTTTTAGCAGCTTCCTCCCAGTCTTTAAACAAAAACCAGCCGTTTCAACAGAACACTGCTTAATCTGATTTTAGTAGCTGCATGGTTCGATTGAAAGTGGACTTGTTAGTACTAGTTTATAATGGACACTCTAGCTGCGCCTTTGAAGTTGGTGAAGCCCACGCTTTGAAATATTTGTGGTTTTCCTGTCAATTTGTTACCTCTTTTACACTTTTAAGTTTTTCTCTGAGTCATTTGATGTCAATGATGTGGCAACTGATGACTGATGGTATAGATTGAAGATTTCCACCATTTTTTGCCCAACTGATATTATTTGTGTAATTGAATCATTGGACATATTTCTCTCTTTCTGATTATACATTTTTGTGCAGATTGTGCATGGGAGTCAATCTTGTTGGGGACATTTTATATTGTTTCTTCTTCAGGCCTATAGAAGAGCATTGCCTGTTTATCTTCCAGTATATTTGGTTCCTGCACTGATAGTTCATCGAAAGGGCCTCTTGAGAAGGTAACTGTTTTGATGTCTATTGTAGAGAAGCATAGTGTGATGGAAAAATCTCATTATGGATTAGGTTTTGGGCAAAAAAGATCATCCCAATCAGATCATTACAACCATTGATTTAAGGGCCCCAAATGGTTTCTTAAGCTTCAATTTTTATGAAATTCAACAATATGGTGATTGTAATTCTGATAGGTGTCAAATTAGGGCGAGTGCCAAACTGCCAATTCATTGGGTTAGTTGGTTTTTGTAGAGGGTTGGATTGAGTGTCCCACGAAGTGCTAAATTTTTTACCTCTATCTCTCTATCTATGTATATATATATATATATATATTCTTATATAGGCTTTGCTCCTGTGAGAACATCTCTCATGATACCATACAGGTAGCAGGTAGGCCAGTGGATGGGGCCCACCTGGGGCCCATTGATCATGGGCCCATGGGGATGGAAAGATTCATATGGGTAGGCCCCAAATGTCAATTTTGGGACCAATTCGATGCTCCTAAGCCCATGATCCGTTGCCCACAAATTTTAGAAAAAAATTGACTTGATCCAACAGTCCATTCCATTTGGTGGGTGCGAACTCTGAGGTCCAGTGACTGTCATGGGGGGTCCCATGTGTGTGAATGGTTCAGACACTTGAAGTTCTCACGGATCCCCTCTGTGAGAGATGTTCTCATAGGAGTAAATGCCTATTTAATATGTATTTGAATGGTAACATGACTTGAGCCTGCAACCTTGCGATCACAACAATGGGCACTGTTGTACGGGATATTGCCAAGATATATAACTTAAAACAAGGGTGTCTTTGCAATTTCTCATTTTTTATATGGATGTTTTTATTTTTTATATGTCAGTTGAAGGAGTGAAATGTAATTTTATGATTATTTATTATAAGTTGCAAGGGGATGGTATACATCTAAGACATACAATGTGACCTCTTCTTTATTCTTCCCATTTCTTCTTCATCCTTTCCCTCTTCTAATTGTCTAATTGAGTCATCAACTCATCATTCACTTTTTGTCTGAAATCTCTTGCTTAGATTTTAACTTGGTATTAGGGTTGTAACCAGTGTTCTCTTAGGAAAATCCCCAAATCTGAGAACCTTGAGGATACTCAAAACCCCTAATCATTTAAAATCCTTGTGCCTCCTCACATTAATCTCCAAATACCAAAATTCAGAAAATGCCCTAAGTTGCTAGAATACTCAAACCCCAAATTTGTAAAATATAAAAATTCCAAGAATACGTAGATTTGTAATTTGTTTAGATGTGACAAAAGTTTTACGCCTTCTGGCAACCTAATGGAACCCTCCTTTTATCAGGGCCTGGCTCCTCCAATAAACTGGCAGAGTTGAATGGTTGAAGTAAACTGTGACTGGCAGTAGACCATCTGTCATAGTAGTGAACTGTCAACTTAATGCAAATTGTCGACTCTGGAGAGTCCTGATATATTGTCTCTAAAATTAGTAAAGATGGGGGGATTGAGGAGGATGTTAAACATAAGATAATAACTCATTCTTGGGACCACTGAATTAAGATTTCGATGGTATACATGTCGAATGAAGACCCAAAACAGCTGAGTTATGGTTTTGGTGAACGACAAGGGTGTTTTTGTTGAAATTTATTATTTTTGTGGGCTCTGTTTCTTTTTACATGCTCTTTGGAACATCCATTAATTTGTCTTTTTTTTTTTTTTTTTTTTGTGTGTGTTGTGTGTGTGCGCGCGTGTGTGCGTGCCAAATGCTATGCAGGCCTGGTGCAATTTTGGGAAAGGGCTTTCTGGGTACTGCAAGATCGAGTTTGTTTCTCTCTGTATATTGTGCATCAGCCTGGTCAGTTTTCATTTTTCTTTTATCAGCCACTGTTTTAGAAGAAACCATATGAATTATTTTCTCTTGTAAGCTTTCTCATTTTGTCAGTTACTGTCTTATCTGACCCCAAATAGCCAGAATAAGGCTTCAAAGATGATGCCGATGATGGTTTCCTTTTCAAACATGGTCTCTTATATTAGGATTAGAACATTCATCTGTACCATTCCTGCTGCTCTATAACTGTACATGTTGACTCATCCTGTGATATGATGGGCCTCTTCTTGTATGAGACCTACCCTTAAATCTTCCTTATCAGGAGATTTTAACCATCTGATTCTTGGATATGTAGGTCATTCACTGTTGTATTTCATCTTGAAGTTAATAATTAGATAGCTTGGCTCATCTGATAAAGAAGCATTAAATTAAGTTTTGATGGTATTGGCCAAACAAGGGCTTAGGTTACTGAAAGGTAGTGCTCATCCAAACTATTTCTGGTTAAACTCGAAAATGGAAATTACTCTCAGATGATCTTTAAATGAATTTATCACTTGATATCTTACTTAATATGTACTTGGCATAATGTGCATGGCGTAGTTCTTTACCTATTCCAGAGTCAATGACTCTCCTCATCATCATCAAAGCCCTTTCCCAACTATGTTGGGGTCGGCTACATGAATTCTATTTCTCCATTTCAATCTATCCCGAGCCAAATCCTCGGATAGTTTTCACTTCTTGAAATCTATTTTTACTACTTCCATCCATGTTATGTTTGGCCTACCCCTTTCCCTTAGTTGGCCATCTGTTAATGACTATCATAAGCAAAAATTTTGGGAAAAGGAATCAGATAATTTTATCTCAAAGGGAGCCTGCACAAACCATGAATCTCCATTTCAGATAGGGCCACCTTCTGCTTCCTTTTGATTTTATTAAGCTGAAATATCCTAGTGAGGTTCCCAATCTCATATACCATTATATCCTTCTGACCATGCAAAAAAAAAAAAAAATCCTTCTGTCCATAAATTCAATGCCATGTCAAATTGAGTCACCTAATTTAAAGTTTTAAACTATGTTTTATTGTCTAAATTTTGGGAGAAGTTTCCCATTAATCGTGGAATGAATTCTAAAGTCATTAAATTTGTTGGATTAGGTTCAATCCTGCCCATTGATTGTTGATTTCCATGATTCGGTCAAAGTGGAATGTCACGACCTGATTTCCGGGGCCTTGTCGGATTCCGGATCGCGATTCTTTAGCAATATACACCGAGAATAAATCAAATAATTCCCTCAAAGAATTAGGCATTTAAATCAATCTAATATTCCAATTAGATTTATGGAAGTCAATAAAACATTAATTGTCTCTCAGTAAATAAAAAATTCACTAAAAGGGCTAATCCCACTATCAGTTGTGTTAGTATTTCCTGTTCTCTCTTTAGCTCCGCATGCCAAAATCTACGGGCTGAACGTTACCACAATGTGATTACCTGAAGGGGGCAACACAACATCAGTGACACCAAACCAAACCAAACCAAACCAAGCCTTTTCCCACTAGGTGGGGTCGGCTATATGGATTTGACGACGCCAATCAAATCTGTTTAGGGCCATGTCCTCCGTTAGATCCATGTAGGCAAGATCATGTTTAATAGTTTCTTTCCAACTTCTCTTGGGTCTCCCTCTCCCTCTCCTACTCTTGGAAAACTCCATGCTTTCACACCTTTTAACAGGTGCCTCTGTTGGACGCCTTCTAACATGGCCGAACCATCTCAGTCGATTTTCTCTCATTTTATCTCCAATCGGTACTATTCCTACTATGCCCCTAATCTCCTCATTCCTAATCCTATCTCTCCTTGTGATCCCGCACATCCATCTTAGCATTCTCATCTCCGCAACTTCCATCTTCTTGACATGATTATGCTTTACTGCCTACTCACGCCATCTGATCCATATAACAACGCTGGCCGTACCGCCACCTTATAATACTTTCCTTTAACCTTGAGAGGACTTTCCGATCACACAAGACCCCCGAAGCACTCCTCCATTTGGTCCACACCGGCTTGAATCCTGTGACTTACATCAGTATCAATCCCTCCATCCTGTTGCACCATAGATCCAAGTGACACTGATGAATGAATTTTCCTAATTACCAATACAACACAAAACATAATGTCAAATAAGATGCACAAGACTAGAATAACATATATGATGCAATTCAAATAACACAACGTCCACCAAGGACTAAATAACACAACGGCCTCCATGGCCCTCATCCATAATACAACCTGAACCCAAAGGTCCAGAATTTCCATTACCGTATGCAACTCCACCATCACATGCATGCTAGTAGTTTAGAGTGCATTATTTTTCTTATCAAAACCGATTCCATTAATATCATACAACCAAGAACCCAACAATAAAATTTAGCATTCATTATACATGACAGTGTGGCCCGCCTCATACACAGTTTGTTTGCCTTTGCCCCACTTCTTATCATAATAGGTGATTGTATGTGTAGGGGTGGCCCACCCTGTCCGTCATCAGCATGTATCTTAGAGAATAATTTACATCATGTCCAAACTTAACAAAATTAATCCATATACTATACATAACACCTTCAGTCCATGCTTCCTAAGGAAAACATCAATTTATTAATGTAACATGTCTCTTTTTGTAATTCTCATAATTCCCAGAATTTCCTAAGCCTAAACAGAACACATCTCTGAGTTCCTCGACAGAAACCAATTTTGTCAAATTCCTTACACATGATCTACTCCAGGCTACTGGATGGTGGGCCATCCGGGGTCCACTCCAAGTGGGACCAGCACTATAGTGGTCGCCTCTGGGCCCTCTTGCTGATGTATGGTCCTGATCCAATGTCCAGTGGGCCATGGGGGTCCCACTATCCCAAACGTCAATTTCCCCTTTGACACCCAGGTTTCCGAAAGTTGCTTCCAGATCTGGTTCCAGCCACACCTCTAAGAGCAATTTCTTCTAGAAAAGGTTCCCTAACACCTCTATAATTCATCCCACATGGTTTGCATGAATCCTCCATCCGAGAGGACATGATTTTAACTCCGTCAATGGGTTTCATGGGTCGACAGTCACTGTAGCAATTATATATATAACAGTCACAAAATCTGAGTTCATCAAGCATCTAGTTCATCATTTGAAATCATCAAGGGAGATTCACTCACCTTCGATAGACAATCGCTGCGTTCACGATGTGAGGGCACGAGTAGGGCATCCGCTAGTCGTCCCTCTGCTGATTGGCTTCTTCTTCCTCACAAGATCCTGAATTTCCAGCTAACAAAACTCTCTTTCTCTCAGATTTTCTCTCAAGAAGGAGAAGAAAAATTGAATACCAATAATAGGGGTCGATGGTCTATATATACACTGGATGAGGTAAGAGTCCTTCCTAAACAGAACATAGAGTCCTTCCCAAATACATCCTACACAAGCCATTCGTAGTTTGAGTTGACGTACAACTCTTTCCTCATCCTAATACTAACTCACGAGTGTCCCTCTCCAATCCCATAATAATTAGAACAAGCAAGGGTCTAAGGGTCTCACCTGGGGCCCTATTAATTACTCCCAATCTTAGAGCCCTCAAAGATCTGGGATATTACATGGAACCCATGACTTTCTGTCTTATACTTCTATGCATAGTATAAGACTCAAATATGAAGTGCAAGTTTAGTAGTTTAGAGGGTAGAGAAGTTGAGATAGTCAAAACTTAAACAACCTAGTACCACAGTGTGATAAATATTACTATTTAGGAGATATTGTAGAATAAAGCAGAGGGTTTGGGTCAGATATAGTGATGTAAACTGGTATCCAATTCTTCGATTATCCGGAGTTTCCAACCCGGAAAAACCCGGGTTTAAAACCTGTTTTAGGTTGTGATTAATAAATGGGTATGGGTCTAGCACTCAATTTATGTTTTGATTGATAAACATGTCCGGTTCTGGATCCATACAGGTTCCGACCCATGGACCTGGGATTGGACATAAAGGTCTTTAATGTTGTAAATTGTAGCTCAAAATCATCTTTAGTTTGTCATTTTTATGTCTAATCTTGGAGGTAGTAGACTTGATGTATTTTAAGTTGAATGACATCCTTGTTAAAGTGTAAACTTGTATGATAATAGGCCCAGCCCACTTGTAAATATGAGATCTAGTTATAATGTGTACAGAAAGATAAAACCGTGTATGCTAGGATGTCTTAGGCCTTGTTTGGCATCTCTACTCTTTTTCTGACAGACCATTCAAAATAGAGCCATTAAAAAAAGAGGCTAGAACAAAAAAACATGTTTGGCAATGAACGAGTCTACTTCAAATAGACCGTTTGGTATACCCTCTATTTACCTCTTTTTAGAGGGGTTTGCCTCTTTTTAGAGGGGTATCTTCTGTCATTTGATGCTGATAAAGATCAATTCCTTCAAACATAGTTTCTTGTGATGCGAACTTCTCAACCAAATGGAAAATTCACAAAAACAAACACGGAATAACATTTCCACGTTGATAAAGAGTTTAGACCATTGTTAGGGAATATAAAATAGTTCCAGGATTACATATCTAAATATCACTCTGAGAGTATAGTTAGGGAAAACCATATCAATGCAGAATCAAGTAATTTCCCACATCAAACTACAAAGGTTCCCATCTAATCAGTTCCAACTAACAAACCCACTTCTTCCATAGTAAATACATAAATGATAAATGATAAATCACATAACCCAAATAAATTATCAGAACACTGATGTTGGAAGATGGAAAGAAATGGATTAAATACCGTTTCAATCTCCTCCAAATTGGTTTTCACTCCGATACTGCACCGAATCAGATAGTTGTATATTCTGCGTCATGTTTCTGGCGGCACCCATTTTCCAGATGATAGCATTGGATGCTGTACAGAAATTTTGATGGGATCTTAGTTTTAAACCTCATATAACAAAACCAAACTTTAAAAAATGTCAAAACCCAAAAACGATTGCAACTTCTTCCTTATACTTTCACTCTTACGTAATTTAAAACGTTAAATTTCTTCTGTTCCTCGCTAGAAACTGAATTTCCATGGCAAGTTTATGTACAGAGCTTGAAAGCGGCAGCTTTTATCAGTTTCTTCCAGGTTTACCTAGATAGAGAAAAGCCCAACTCAACAAAACCTAATTTCCACCTGACAAAGCTCAAATTTCACCCAAGCTGCAAAATTTCCCCTTTCTACAAGGTGGGTTCCTCTCGTTCCTCCACAAAATAAAACCAAGTTCAAATTACAGCTCTTTTTACCATCAAGAAACACAAAATTGGGAAATGGAGAGGAGAAGAGGATGAATTGTCATTATACTGACCTTGTTTCTCTTAAAGCTACAATCTTCATCGAGTCGCCCGATTGACGTCTCTCTTTTCTGAATTTCTTGAATGATTTCGTAAAAAGTTTCAATCTTTCTCTCCCTTTTTTGGATTTCTTAAAGAATCTCTGTGGAATTTGTGGGTGGATTTGATTTGAGACTGAGAGAGAGAGACAGAGTCACAGAGGACGAAACCTAGCTTCGTGAGACCGAGACAGTGACAACGAAGATGATGGGACGGAAGATCCGATCGCCCGCTCCGTCCTTCGAATCGAGCGATTTCTTCGATCTGAATCCGGCTTCGTGTCCCATCTCGGGCGGCGGATCGTACGGTCATGATGATTTTCGGGGTCCGATTGCAGAATCCAAGGCCGGAGTAGAGATGGCAGGGAGATGGAGAAGATCACCTCTGCAATGCGGAAGATGAATTCGAAGAAGGAGACGCTGCGGGAGAGATGAATTTAAAGGACTTTCGTTGAGAAAACAAATTCCGTCAGGGGCAAACTTGTCATAAAAAATGGGTTCCGCCTTTTTTGTTTGAAGAGGCATTGCCTCTTATTTCCAACTGCCCAAAATTGGAGCATCTGGTTTTAAGAGCATGAGCCTCTATTTCTTTAAAATAGGAAGAGGGTAAGATGGTGTGCCAAACGCTCTAAATTTTTAAAACTCTCCGCTTTAGACGTTTAGACAAATAGAGGATAAAAATAGATTTGCCAAATGTGCACTTACCCTATTTAGAGATTTAATTAGGTTTTGTTTCCATGATTTGTAGCCTAAACTTAGGCAATGTAAAGTCTATATAAAGAAGAGAAATCCAAGAAGGCAGAATGTCGAATTGGAGTATTTCACAGAATTCTTTCTCTATCGTTCTATTATTCTTTTGAATATGCCTCTGAATGTCATGGTATCAGAGCTATGGTTCTAAGATATCTCCTTCATTCTGAGAGACTTCCTTCGTTAGTCGAAGAGTTATCTCTTTGTTTCTTCTCTTCTCTCTGCCTGGAGTATCTCTGATCATGGTGGCCCACCTCTGATCAATCACTTGTAGCCAGCAATCTACATGGTGATGATCGACTACTCTTCAAAGTTATTTTGAAGATTTTTCTAGATTTTTTCTCATCTGATAAGGTGCTGTTCACCCTTTTCTTCATCTAGCGACTTTGGTGTTTTTTTCTCACAAGGATTTCATCTCAACCGTACAACTTTGTGGATATATATCCAAATCCCATCAAACTTGGACTAGAGGGCACACTTTTGATCTCCTCCAGGATGATGTCCTTTGATATGTGATTGGACCAAGTTGTGGGGCCCACGCATCTCTCCTGCACAGAAACTCAAGGTCGTTTGGCACTGTTCCTTTTTTTTGTTCTGGGATAAAAATTTGCTAAATGCATATCTCAACCACTACAACTGCCTCCTTCATGCTGGGTTAGTAAAATCATCTCAGATTACATCACAGATTCTGATCTTCTATGAATTTTTGGCTATACACTGCTATTTTGAATACTTTGGTTATTTTATTGCAATCTCTGGTGGCTGTTAGTGTGTTTTCGAGTTGCAATTTATTGTGCTGGTAGTAGGATTGCTACTTGTTGCTATTTTTTTTGCTACGCATATCTCTGCATTGATATTATGAAGAAAGGTGACATCACTTTGATCAAGTTTAATGGTAAAAACTATACCACTTGGGCTTTTCAATTTCAAATTTACCTTAAGGGTAAAGAACTCTGCGGACATCTTGATGATTCGGATCCCAAACCCATTGATGATAAGCTTCTAGCTAAATGGGAGGTTAAAGATTGGCAAATCATTGTCATTAATGGAAGAAGCATTCAGACATGAGAGAAAGAGAGAGAGATGTGGAGATGAAAGTCGTCCTTTGCATGGTCGACTGAGAGCTATCTTTAAAGGGTTAAATCCCTGATTACATTCTAACAATGCTTATCTATTAATTACACTTGGATTTAGATCCATACTAATAGCTAACAACTAACTAGTGAATGGGCCTGATATATTGGACCTGGAGGCCCAGGATTGACACCCCCCCTCAAATTGATGCGGGAGTGTCATAAAGCAGCAATTTGGAGACAAGAAACTGATGTCGAGGCCGAGGAAGTCCCTTAGTGAAGATATCTGCAAACTGAAACTCTGTAGGGACGTGAGGTAGACTGATAACCTCACGCTTGTATTCATCTCGAATAAAGTGGCAATCAACCTCTATGTGTTTTGTGCGTTCATGAAGAACAGGATTTTCAGTGATCCTGATTGCCCCAGTATTATCTGCATTCAAGGAAGTGGGAGAGTCCTGCTTAAATCCAAGTTCCGAAAGAAGTCCCCGAAGCCATAGGATTTCAGAACAAGCAGAGGACATAGCCCGATATTCAGCCTCTGTGGAAGATTTGGAGACCCGTTCTTGTTTCTTGCATTTCCAAGAGATGAGAGATTGACCGAGGTACATACACCAACCAGTGGTGGATCGTCTGGTATCCGGACATCCTGCCCAGTCAGCATCTGCATAAGCAGTCAGAAGTAGACGATTATCCTTTGGATAATATAAACCACGAGCTCTAGTACCCAATAAATACCGGATAATGCGCTTCACTGCTGTCAGATGAAGGTGACGAGGAGACGTCATGAATTGGCTGACAAGATTGACAGCATAAGATATGTCAGGCCTGGTGACGGTGAGATAGACAAGACTGCCAACAAGTCTCCGGTATGTATGTGGATCAGGAAGAAGATCTCCATCATCTTTACTCAACTTAAGATTGACTTCAAGCGGTGTATCAACTGAGGAAGAGTTATCGAGATCAGCAAGCTCAATAAGATCTGTCGCATATTTGTGTTGATTGATAAACAGGCCTTTTGAAGACTGATGGATTTCTAAGCCCAAAAAATAATGTAGAGGACCCAGATCCTTCATATGGAATGAATCCCGAAGAGAGGCCTGAATAGATTTTATCATAGCATCATCAGTTCCGGTGATAATGATATCATCAACATATACGAGGAGAACAGTAAAGCCAGTTGATGCGTGGTTCATAAAAAGAGATGGATCATATGGACTTTGAGTAAAGCCAATCGTGCCTAACCGATCTTTGAATTTATCAAACCACGCTCGGGGAGCTTGCTTGAGACCGTAAAGAGATCTGTGTAAACGACATACAGATTTCTTAGACGGAGAGGTGACTCCTTGTGGTATCCGCATATAGACTTCTTCTTTCAAGTCCCCATGTAGAAAAGCATTCTTGACATCCATTTGGTACAATGGCCAAGATTGAGAAGCAGCAATGGCGAGAAGGAGCCGAACAGTTGTCATTTTTGCAACTGGCGCAAATGTCTCTTCATAGTCAATGCCATACGCTTGGCGGTTGCCAAGTGCCACAAGTCGAGCTTTGTGTCTATCCAAGGAGCCATCTGATTTGAGCTTGATCGAGTAGATCCATTTGCAACCGATAGGTTTAACTGAAGAAGGACATTCCACAATATCCCAGGTGTGATTCTGGGTCAATGCATCTAATTCAACTTTCATGGCCTGGTTCCAACAATCATGTTGCACAGCCTGCAAATAAGAACTTGGGATGGAAACCGAGGATAGTGTTGTCATCAAGGAAGCATGGGTAAAGCCATACCGCTCAGGAGGATGAGAAATTCTGGAGGAGCGACGCAAAATACTAGTAGATGTGGGACCAGTTGTCGGAGGAGGGTGGGCATCTGCAGTGGTAGGATTTTCCCTTCGATGATACACAAAATCAGGATTAAACCGTGTAACAGTTGGTTTTTCAGAAAAGCCAGGTAACACCGTTGTGGAAAATGGAGAAGGACAATCCAAGTAAGTTTGAAAAAAATATTGATTTTCGAAGAAAATAACATTACGAGAGATCCTGGTGCGACGAGCCATTGGATCATAGCAAACAAAACCCTTTTGGTTAGTTGCATATCCTAAAAAAACACACCTGCTAGATTGGGCCGTTAATTTTGTGCGCTCTGTGGGAGGCAGATGAACGAAGCAAACACACCCAAAGGTATGTAGATGAGTAAAGGTAGGATGGTGACCATAAAGTTTAAAATGTGGTGTTAATTGGGCAATGGTAGGTGATGGAAGACGGTTTATGAGATGGACTGCAGTGGTAAGAGCTTCAGTCCAAAAACGTGGAGGAACAGAGGATTCAATGAGAAGAGTCCTCGTGACATCAAGAAGATGTCTGTTTTTCCGTTCTGCAACGCCATTTTGTTGAGGAGTATATGGACAAGTACGTTGAGATACAATTCCTCGACTCTTTAGGAAAGATTGAAAATCAGTGGAGACATACTCCCCCCCTGAATCGGAGCGCAAAGTTTTAATGCATTTGGAAAATTGAGTGTTAACATAGCTAAGGAAAATTTTAAATGCATTAAGAACATCAGATTTAGAATGTAACAAATAAACCCATGTAAATCTGCTGTAATCATCAATAAATGTAACAAAGTATTTGAAATGACCATGAGAAATGGTAGGAGCAATGCCCCAAACATCACTGTGGATTAAATCAAAACATTCATTGCTACGAGTTGTAGAGTTAGAAAAAGGTAAAGTTTTACTTTTTCCTAATTTACAAGCATCACACTCAAATGAAACAGAATCAATAGGTTTATTTAACAATCCAGTTTGAAACAAAGTGGACAATGTAGCAGCATTCGGGTGACCAAGTCTATTATGCCACAACCGAGAATTATTAGGAAGTAAAAAACAAAACAACTGATTCCAAGGTTTATTTTGAATAAATGGAGATACTGGTAACGTAAAAAGCCTGCCACGTTTAGGCCCCCTCGCGATCACCGCCCCCGACTCCTGGTCCTGCACAACACAACCAGAAGAAGAAAAGGAGACATTGCAATTATTTTCAACTAATTGACCCACAGAAACTAAATTGGTAGCAAGATGAGGGGAGACAAAAACATCTGTTAATGGAAAAGGGCCAGGAGCATCGCCCACAGAGTGGATTGGAAGGCGGTCTCCATTGGCAGTGTGAACAGAATGAGTGCCAGTGTAGGGGACAACATGATGTAGATTGGTGGGTGAGGAGGTCATGTGATTACTAGCGCCAGAATCTAAATACCATGTATTAGAAAGGGACGGACTAGTACCTGAAATGTTCATAGATGACAGGGCATTGATAATCATCTGATTTACCATAGCCGGAGTAATGGGAGCTGGTGACCGTGTTTGTGAAGAGGAACCAGGCTGTGAGGATGAATCAAATGGCAATGAACCAGTGAAATCAGACGATGCATATGGTGGGGTGACAGCCGTGTAAGCACTTGGAGTTGACTGTCCATAGGGGCGAGAAGCAGAATTGCGAGCCTTCTTCCGACACTCTTCAATGCCATGTCCAACAGCCTTACAATATTTACAGACCTTCAGCTTGCATTGATTGGCATAATGGCCATATTTCTGACAGTTGTAACACTGTACTTTACTGATGTCTCGAGGAGGAGGTCTGGTTTTAGCAGCAAAGGCAAGCGGAGCGTCAGTGGAATCCTTATGTTCAATTGCAATTTTGGTAACAAGGCGCTGTTCCTCCCGTAGAAGTTCTTGAAGACAATCATCTACGTTGGGAAGGGAAACTCGGCTCATCAAGTTGGATCGGACTGTCTCATATTCAGGGCGCAGTTTCATGAGAAATTGGTCCCGATGGCTATCTTGTTGTAAGGAAAGAAGCTCAGGTAGAAGTGCTTCAGAGACAGTAGCAAATTTAATTTCATCATATTCTGACCATAGGATTAGAAAGCCGGAGTAATAATCCTGGATTGAAAGTGTCCCTTGGGAGTAATTTGCAATGTCTAATTCCAATTGAAACTGACGTGCAGCATGATGTTGATAATATACCTTTTAAGATATTCCCACATTTCCTTCGAGGTCTTGCAAGGTCTGAGAGACAAAATAAAGTTTGGCTCTACAGAAGAAAGAATCCAAGACTTTATTTTTGCATCTTTAGTTTTCCAAGATAGAATTTTCTTGGCATCGTCAGCAGGGAGTGTGTCAGATCCATCGATATGGGCCCACAGTTCTTTTCCTTCAAGGTATACTTGAAATTGAAATGCCCAAGACACATAGTTTTTGCCATTAAATTTCACAATAGAGGGTCCTGATTTTTCAGATGTATCCATGACAAGAGAACAGAAGGCAGTGGATTCCAGCAGCAGTAAGCAGTAGCAATAAATTGTAGTATCAGTAGCAACCAGCAACAGAGGAGAAAATATTGACAGAATAATAAGCAGTAGCAATCAGGCAGCAGCAGTAGCAATCAATCAGCAGCAGTAGCAGTAGCAATGGAGAAAATCCTTGACAGAATACTCAGCAGCAGGGAACACAAGTCACAGAGGGAAAAAATTGAAATCCAGGAAGCAGTAGTAGCAGCAGTAGTAGCAGTAGCAACCAGAAGACAGAAGAGAAACTATGCAGTAGTAGCAACCAGAAGACAGAAGAGAAAATATGCAGCAGTAGCAATCGCAGGCAACAAAAGGAAAAAAAAAAAACAGTGCAGTCGTCCAAGTCGGCAGCAAGGGAAACTGTACGTGGGCCCCACGTGTTGAACTTGACACAGATCAGATGGTGGGGATGAAAGTAGAGGAGTTTTATGCAACTACTGGAAGTGGTCGCAGGTCGATCAAACCCAGATCGAGGAGATTGGACGGCCGAGATGAAAACATAGTGAAAAAAATGAATTTTCACAAAAATTGGTAGAAACCCTACCTCTGATGATCAAAAAATCAGGGAAAAATCTTCAAAAATCCAAGAAGCAGTAGTCGACCAAGGTGGAGGTATTCCGTTGATGTGCTGGTGATGATCCAAGGTGGGCCACGCATGATCCGAGATGATCAGGAACGATCAGAGATGATCGGCTGAAGAGAAACATCACTGGAGGGCTTCCAATGCTTGGAAGATGACTTAGGAGAAGACCATAGATGATTGACCTTGCTCTGATACCATGTCATTAATGGAAGAAGCATTCAGACATGAGAGAAAGAGAGAGAGATGTGGAGATGAAAGTCGTCCTTTGCATGGTCGACTGAGAGCTATCTTTAAAGGGTTAAATCCCTGATTACATTCTAACAATGCTTATCTATTAATTACACTTGGATTTAGATCCATACTAATAGCTAACAACTAACTAGTGAATGGGCCTGATATATTGGACCTGGAGGCCCAGGATTGACAATCATGATCTGGATATTGGGGTCCGTCGATGCACAGTTTATCCTGAACCTTCGCCCATACAAGACTACCAAAGAAATGTGGCTCTATTTAAAGAAGATATATTTGCAGGAAAATTCTGCTCGAAGGTTTCATTTAGAACATGAAATCTCGCTGTTTGTTCAAGGGACCTTGTCGATACAGGATTACTACTCTCAGTTTACAAGTCTATGGACTGATTACGCTGAGATTATTTATGCTGACCTCCCTGCTGCCTCCTTATCCTCTATTCTAGAGATCCATCAAACAAGTCAGCGGAATCAGTTTCTAATGAAGTTACGGCCACAATTTGAAACTGTCCGCTCCAACTTAATGAGCAGGGTGCCATCCCCCTCACTCGAATCATGTTTGGGCGAACTCCTTAGAGAAGAACAACGCTTGGTGACTCAGACAACACTTACACAGAATGCTCCTCAGGCGGCTCCTATCGATGCTGCTTATATAGCCCAGGGTAAGCCTCAAGCCCGGGACATGAGCAAGGTCAAATGTTTTTGCTGCCACAAACTCGGACATGTTTCCACTCAGTGCGACCAGAAGTTTTGTTCCTACTGCAAAATTAAAGGTCATGTTCTTCCGAAATGCCGGACGTGACTTCAGAATAGGCCACAGCAGCAGAGAGCCTACTCTGCACATCTTCCTGAAGCTTCTTCACCAGTCATGCCTGCACCACCTGCTGCTACTTCTTCTTCTACCCTTACTCCTGAAATGGTCCAACAAATGATCATAAATGCTTTCTCTGCACTTGGCCTGTCAAGTAAACCAACATCTTCAGTATCCACGTGGTATATTGATTCAGGGGCCTCCAATCATATGACACTTTCCGGCCAATATGACTCATATTAGGGAGTATGATGGAGACCTCTGCATCAATATTGCTGATGGTGGTAGTCCCATTACTGCTGTTGGCCAGGTCCCTCACTCCTTGCCCTTGCATAATGTTTTTCTTTCCCCTTGCTTAACCACAAATTTGTTATCCGTTGGTCAACTTGTTGATAGTAATTGCTCCATCCTTTTTTCTCGCTCTGGTTGTGTTGTGCAGTATCGAGTATCAGGGAAGGTGCTAGCGAAGGGCCCTAAGCAGGGACGACTGTTTCCTCTCCAGATTTCGTCACAAGAAAGGCCCCATTCAGAGTCTGCTTTGTTCTCTCGTTTTAGTCATAATAAATGCCAGTTGTGGCATAATCGTTTAGGACATTCCAATTCCAAAACTTTGATGTTTTTATTAAATTCTAGTTTAATTAATGATAATAAAGTTTTTTTTAAGGATGTTTCTTTTAATTTTGATAGCTGCAAGATGGGGAAAGGGAAAACCCTTCCTTTTCCTCTTCATGATTCTTTAGCTATGAAATGTTTTGATATTGTTCATAGTGATGTCTGGGGTATTGCACATGTTATCTCTCATTTTCATTATAAATACTTTGTTACATTCATTGATGATTATAGTCGTTTTACTTGGATTTATTTTTTGCATTCTAAGTCTGATGTTTTCTCGGTTTATAAAGTTTTCTTGTCTTATGTTGAGAATCAATTTTTCACTACCATTAAAATTCTTAGGTCTGATTCAAGGGGGGAGTATGTTTCTATGGACTTTCAAACATTCTTACAATCCAAAGGCATTATCTCCCAGCGATCTTGTCCTTACACCCCCCAACAAAATGGTGTGTCTGAACGAAAAAACCGACATCTCTTAGATATTGCTCGTTTTCTTTTGTTAGCATATTTTGTTCCCACTAGGTTTTGGCCCGAAGCCCTCTCAACCGCTGTGCATGTCCTAAATTGCTTACCTTCCTCTAGATTAGACTACCAGACACCTTTTTTTAGACTTTTTCAAAAAAATCATCTCCATGATCATCTTCGCCCTTTTGGGTGTGTGTGTTTTGTTCTTCTTCCTCCCACTGAGCGCACTAAGTTAACAGCACAATCCTCTATATGTGCCTTTCTTGGTTATGCTCTTAATCAAAAAGGCTATCTATGTTATGATTCTACCGCCAAAAGAATTCGGGTGTCTCGCAATGTCCTGTTTTTTGAAAATCAATATTTCTTTCCAAGGCATGGTGATTCGAATGGCTCTATCTCTTTATCTTTTTTACCATCCTTTTCAGATGCAATGCCTCCACCTGTTACTCGTTTTAAGCCGAATTTTGTGTATAAACGACGGAAGGTTACAAATGATGCCGTCTCTGGGTCTCTCGCTACGCCTACCATTCCTGCACCTGAACCACCTCCGGAGCCTTTTGCTCTTCGCCGATCCAATCGCCACATAAAGCCCCCTGATCGTTATGGCTTTACTCATGCTTCATTATTAACCACTTTGTCTTATATTTCTATCTCTAACTCGTACTCTCAGGCAGTTTAGCATGATTGTTGGATACAGACTATGCAGGAAGTACTTACTGCTCTTCAAACAAATCATACATGGGACGTTGTTACATGTCCTTCATCTGTCAAACCCATTGGATGCAAGTGGGTATACTCGGTGAAATTGAAGTCTTATGGATCCTTGGATCGCTACAAAGCCCATCTGATTGCACTTGGAAACAGGCAGGAGTATGGTATCGACTATGAGGAGACTTTTGCTCTGGTGGCTAAAATGACAACTGTACGTACAGTTCTTGCAATAGCTGCCGTGGTCCCTATATCAAATGGATGTGAAGAATGCATTTCTTCATGGGAATCTTAAAGAGGAAGTGTACATGCTTCTCCCTAAAGGAATTCCTTCTTCTTCCAAGACCGATGTTGCTCGTTTACGACGCTCCTTATATGGCCTTAGACAGGCACCCCGAGCCTGGTTCGACAAGTTCCGAACCACTCTCCTTCAGCTTTCTTTTATACAGAACCCGTATGATCCTTCGATGTTCACACTTCATTCATCCAGAGGATCCACAATTCTCCTTGTGTATGTTGATGATATCATTATTACTGGCCCACACAGTGATATGATTCGACAGATACAGGCCTCTCTGCAAGATAAGTTTCATATGAAGGATTTGGGACCTTTGAATTATTTCTTGGGTTTAGAAGTTCATCAGTTGAAGAAAGGCTTGTTTCTTCGTCAGCACAAATATGCTACTGACCTAGTGGATCTCGCCGATCTCGGTGATTCTAGCCCAGTCGACACCCCGTTGGAAGTAAATGCCAAGCTTTGTCAACAAGACGGCGATCTCCTTCTTGATCTAACATCCTATCGTCGGTTAGTTGGTTGCCTTGTCTACCTAACCATCACTCGACCAGATATCTCTTATGCTGTTAATCTGGTCAGTCAGTTTATGACAGCCCCACGGCATCATCATTTGGCAGCAATCAAACGGATTATTCGATATATCCTTGGTACCTCTACCCGCGGCTTATTTTTTTCAGTTGGCACATCGCTTACATTCACTGCTTATTCTGACACGGATTGAGCCGGTTGTCCGGACACACGCCGCTCTACCACAGGATGATGTGTTTATTTGGGAGACGCCTTGATATCCTGGAAATGTAAAAAGCAAGATAAAGTTTCAAAATCTTCCACGGAATCAGAATATCGAGCCATGTCTTCCGCTTGTTTTGAGATCCTATGGCTACGTGGGTTGCTCTTAGAGCTTGGATTCTCACAGACTCAACCGACTCCTCTTCATGCTGACAACACAAGTGCCATTCGAATCACTGAAAATCCTGTGTTTCATGAGCGGACCAAGCATATTGAAGTGGACTGTCACTTCATTCGGGACGAGTATGATCGCAAAGTCATTACTCTTCCCCATATTTCCACTGAGTTCCAGCTTGCTGATATCTTCACCAAGGGCCTTCCACGGCCGCGGCATGAATTCCTGGTTCGCAAATTGTTGCTGGTTGATTCTCAGCATCAATTTGAGGGGGGGTGTTAAAGTGTAAACTTGTATGATAATAGGCCCTGCCCACTTGTAAATATGAGATCTAGTCATAATGTGTACAGAAAGATAAAACCGTGTATGCTAGGATGTCTTACCCTATTTAGAGATTTAATTAGGTTTTGTTTCCATGATTTGTAGCCTAAACTTAGGCAATGTAAAGTCTATATAAAGAAGAGAAATTCAAGAAGGCAGTATGTCGAATTGGAGTATTTCACAGAACTCTTTCTCTATTGTTCTATTATTCTTTTGAATATGCCTCTGAATGTCAATCCTTATTTTAAGCAAAACGAAAAAAAAAAAAAGAAAAGAAAAAGAAAGAAAGAAAACGGTTCTGGCTCCGGGTCCAATATGGTTCCGATTTGTAACTGACTGGTTTACATCCCTTAGTCAGGTATAACTAGTATAATCAATACAACATAGATTAAGTAGATGCAAGATCGGTGTTGTGGAATGCGATTATTTGCAAGAAGACCGCAGTGTTGGCCAAGCATTACAGTCCCTAGAAGTTTATGATCTTGTGTCCGGTGCCAGGACACGTTTAGAAGATTTGGGATCAATTAGGCCCCAAAACAATCCCCTAAGGTGAAGTTTGTGGAATGTTTAACAAAATAATCCCTTAATAGAGTTGTTTGAATTAACTCAGTGGACAATTGGGCCCAGATTTGAGCCCAGATCCACTTCTGAATAGACTCTAGGCCCTTGGGGCTTAAAAACAGATCCAAACTGACCTATCAAATTGGCCCAACAGCCCATTAGGGCTGCTGACCACAAGTTATGCACAATCTTGCATGATGCGCAAGTTTCTCAACCTCTTTTTTATTTTCTTTCTTTATTTTATTTCCTTTTCCAATTTGGACACTTGTTTTCAATAGGATTACTATCCTCCTTAGGTTTTAAGATGCCAGCCCATAGGCTGAACAACTTGCACAGATTGTAAATTTTGCACTTTGGCTTCTTTTGAAGTGTGGAGTGTGGATTATTTGATTATATCCATCAGATCTACACAGATTTGGGCTTGGTGTTTAAATCTCTCTCTCTCTCTCTCTCTCTCTCTCTCTCTCTCTCTCGCACGCACGCACGCACGCACGCACGCACAGAGATCATGAGACACCCACGCAAATGCATTATTATCCCTTACACCCGAAGGGCTTCCAATATAGCCAACACCTTCGCTTCATCCAAATCGCAAACTCCCACATGCTTGGACAACATAAGTAAAACCTCTCCCTTGTCATTACGAAGAACACCCCCAATCCCTACTAGCCCTGACTTACCTTACCTCTCGAGGCCCCGTCGACATTGGATTTCAACTCCCCGATTGGCTCCTTTCCTCAAACAAGCCACTACCCATACAAGCTTCCCAATTGAAAAAAAAAAATCGTTTATTTAATATTAGAGAACTTCTTTCCGACCATGGCCCGATTCACTATCCTCGGAGTCACCCTTGAAATCGAATTAAAGATCCTCTCATTCCTTTCCCTCCAGATGGACCACAGTATAGCAAACGGAATAATGCTCCAAAGAATACAGTCGGACCTAACGAAAGGCCTACCGAGCCCAGACTCTACTGCAAATGCCTATTTGGATGTGGAAAAGGCATTTGCCTTAGATAGTTGTCTTTGACCTTGTTTCGTTGCACTTTTGGTGGGGAGAAGTTAGGGACCACTTGGTGGAGTTTTCTCTGCTTCTTGGAGAAAGGAAAAACCCACAAGGGCTAAAGAAAGCACAATTCTGCAATTTTACTATTGGACACTCTCTTCGGCTATATTTTTTTCTCTAGTGATCACCAAACACGACTAATGTGAAAGATGTGGTTTCTCCACCTGCAAGTTTTTCCATTTTTTCTCCACCTAGTGGGGAATCTCCACTTTCACTTTTCCTGCATCCAAACAACACCCAAGTGTTAGACAAATTAGATTGATTCTGTGGGTCCTATAAATCAGGAATATCCCCAGATTGATGAGATAAGATTAAGATGATGATAATGAATCATTGGGTTGATTCTCCACCCTTAGCACACATGTAAGAATAAGATACAGTCTTCCATGAGCATGGATCCTCAATAACTTGTTTTTAAATTATGCTACTTGTTTTATATGCTAAGGTTGTTAGTCACTTGTTGACAATTTACATGCTGACTCGAGACTTCAAGTGCACCATAATCTTTCTATCGGTAGGCTTTCTAAAAACAAATCTTGTCATTAATTAGCTCTGCATTTTATTCGTAGGATGTGGACGTGCCTCATTTTCAGGCTTTTCAACGAATGTAGCATCCCTCTGGTTGCAATGGGGACGGTATGGAAATGTTCATTTCTCTCTCTTGTTTAGTAACTCTGTCCATTTATTTGTTCTGAAACTATTTCCATTGTGGCAGTTCCCTACTGGCCTGGCCTTATCAATTGAAAAAAAGAGCAGAAGGATAGAAATATCCCTCTATTGCTTAGCTCGTGCCATCGAAAGCTTCTTCACAAGCATGACAGATGCTGGTTACATAACACAATCAAAGAAGTTGAAGAGAGCAGATGTAATTATATTTAGTGTATCAACAGCCATCATCATGCATTGTTATGCACAGGAAAGAGATGTATTTCGCAGTAAATACTTGAATGTGCTCGATTGGGTGTTTGGTGCCCCTCCTGAGTGTGAGAAAGGTGATTAGCTCTATCTAAATTGTTGATTATTTCCTGCTATTGTTGACATTAATCCGAGTCAACAAGGCTTTATTTAGAATATCAACAAAGTAGTTGTATGAATGTCATCGGCGTAATCATGTAGGTTGTCCGATCCTTAAAATGTTTAAATGGTTGTTGTCCTCGTCGCGAGATGCATCACTACCACTATGCATTTGGGTCATGGGCTTTGTTGCCTTTTTTCTTACCAGAAAAGAAAGATATGAAACTAATAGGAACAGGAAGATTTGATACTGGAGTTCATATTATGTATCACCAAATGTTTCTTCGTGGAGATTCCATTGCATTGTACATAAAAATAAATGAGATAATGGTGGGCTACTTTATGTCCTATTCAATGGCATTAAGGATCTAACAATTTACTAACTAATTTTGTTTGCCCTTGAGAAATTCATGCCGTCAGATTTTAATACAGTGAGACCTCTTCTTTCAAGTCTAAGCCAGCCCCAATCTTGTCAACGCTAAACATGCTCTTTTCTGCAAGCTTGTACTTCACCTCTGGACGCTGTGTTAATGTGGAATTTTAATAAGGGGAATGTTCATATGCATCTTTCCTTCACCATAGAGTGAGGGGCACTCCCCCGCACATGAAAAGTGCATTTTGTAATTGAAAATTTTCAAAAAAGAAAGTGTCCCTCACCCTATGGTGAGGGAAAGATGCATATGAATGTTACCCTTTTAATAATGGTTCAGTAACTGGTTCTTGGTCTTGCATTAGAGGCTTTATGTGAAGTTCAGAAAGGGTTTTTTCCCCTCTCTCAACACTGTATATGCAAATGATGTCTAGAAAACATAAAATGATGGCCGTGCTGTTGAATTTTTTGGGTGTTTCAACTCAAAAGGTGTTTTTGAAAGTTCATGTCTTGAGAAGGCTTTATATGTTTTTTTTATTCCTATATATTTTAAAGACTTTTGGAGCATTTTACTATGAGCCATATGCGCACACGCGTTTCAGGCTTGACCTTGACCTGGGGTGGCTGGACCGGAAAACGTTTAACCGGGCGTATGTCCGCGATACGCATCCTGTGTGTATATTGCGCCTGGGGGTTGTGCAAATCCAGCCCAACCTGGTTTGGAGGGACCCATATTTTGATATAGAAATGCTATTTAACCATCAATTTTTAAACTTAAAATGTTTTTAACGTTGTGATTTAATTGCTAGTTTTGCTGAGGATTAATGGCCCAACGGACACAAATTTCCATATATTAGGGATATCTCTATCATTGTTAAATATACAGAAAACAAATTTATCCACTGCACTTCTTCTCTGTTCATCTTCTTTCCCTTTGAGCATTCCGAAAAGGAGTCTAGAGTTCAGGCCAAGAGTATGATCGGGCCTGAACTAGAAGGCCGTTGTCTCTTGGTGCGGTTTTGTTGCGAACCTCCACACCCGGGTTTCATCCCAAGGGGCGGAACTCATTCTAATGAAAGCGTCATCAAACGTGCCTCGGCCACAGATTTATTGCCATTGCTGCTCTTCGATTTCTGCTAACAAATAACAGTTGTAACCTTCAACAATCGGGTACTATTGTTTCATTTAAATTTTACAACTTCAACAATCGGGTACTACTGTTTCATTTGAATTTTCCTTGACAGCATCTCCTGTTTAGTTGCTTTTCCAACATGTGCTAGCTCTGTTGCTTTTCCAACATGTGCTAGGTATAAACCTTCGTGTCAAATTACAGGCACACTATAGCATCATATTAGGCCTAGTTGAGAGTGGAGTGATATTGGGAAGACTTCAACTGTCTGCCAAAATTCTGCTGTCTTCCAGAAAGTGGGTTAATGGAGGCGCAGGACATGGCTTATGTGGAGGAGATGGTTTCAAACTATAGATCTTTCAGATGCAATCCAGCATATGTTTCCTCTCCTGTGTGTTTGTGTGTATACTTGTCTGTATGGGGTCACTCTTCAGACCCCATCTGTTCTTCCATCCTCTCTTAAAGAACTTTTCTAAACTAAGAAACACGGGTTTGCATTTCTAAGGTAAATGCTTCGTTTCCTTTGGGCACTAGCAACAGTATAAATTTAATCTGATGAAAAATCGTGGCGACCAAGGCCATTAGCCAATTGCCAGTTCATAAAAGGATATGGACTAAACAAAGATTGACATAATAATTTGAGGATTTAAAGCCAATAGGCTTCATAAGTTGGATGGATTTGAAATTTATTTGTCACAGCTGGGTGTTGGGTAAATGATGGCTGAATAATCAAATCTGAAAAGGGCTTAGGCTAGGGGTGCACATGGGCGGTTTAAATCGGTTTAGAGGGGAAATCATCAACCAAACCAAACCCATTGGTTTTTTATTTTCCCAAACCGAATCTAACCGCGCATGTGCTCAAACTGAACCGAACCAAAACGAAAGGAACCAGTTCGGTTTGGTTACGGATTTTTTATTTTTATTTTTATTTTTATTTTTATAAAAAAATGGTAGTTCAATTGGTGAGAGACGTTGGACTTCAAGTAACGGAGAGAGGGTTCGAGTATTCTTCAAGTAATTTCTCATATTCCTTTATATATTTTATAAAAAATATATATTTATATAATTGGTTAGGTTCGGTTCGGTTTGAGCGGTTTAACCGCACACTCAAATCGAAAACCAAACCGAACCAAACGACTTGAAGGAAATCTGAACCGTGCAACTGATCTACTGCAAAACCGATCTGAATTGATTTAGCGGTTTTTTTGTGCACCCCTAGCTTAGGCTCACCTATTTCCATACTTAAAACTATAGCAAGTTAGACTTCCAAGATGATGGCCTGAACTTCTTCTAGACCCACCCCTTTATTTATTTATTTTGCCAAGTTGGCCAAGTGGCAAGGGGAGAGTAAGGAAACCTACCCACCCAGGTGGCCCTGGGTGGGACTGTTGGGAGTTGGTGTGCTGTACATAGTATCTACCTGTGATTCCCACTCCAGTGACCCCACCCTCACCCTTTTATTTGTCATGTCCTTGATCTGTTTGGTTGCTGGAATTCTGAGAATTCATGTCTGAGTGAGATTTTTAGATTGATTTTGTCAAGTGGTTTACTCCCTTGAGCCTATTTCACCATGCGACCATCAAAGGGAATCGGATGTCTTGGATATTATATTGTGAGGGCGTAATCGATCGACCAATCACCATCCTAGAATACGCCCATATATGTAAACCATCAAATACATTTTGTTGTCGGTGCTTACAAGTGTTATAAAAAAAAAAGATTAAACATAAAAAAACGTAGCAAGAAACTATTAAAAAAAAAAACCTGGAGCAACTCAAGTAGTCCTGGCAAAGTCTTGAACGTATGTTCAAAAGTATCACTCTCATCTAGCCCTGCACATATGGCATTTTCTCCACCCTCGGTATTCTTTATACCGGCCCACTTCACTCCCTTGTTCAACATCCTATATAGATTACCCAAACAAGCGGGGGCTCACGCATAGGGTTCGAATTCCCTAAATAATTTAAGAAGATAAGCAGGCTCCCTCGATCCCGATGCATTTGATAATATCCGTCTTGATAAAAAAAAAAGGAGAAAAAAAAGAAAAGAAGAATATAATAAAATGGTTTTGGGCATTACATGTATTTGATTTGATGATGATTTTGGAGGTATATGGATATTTGAGGATGATTTTAGTAAAAATATATAAAAAAAACTTATTAATTTGAAATACACACACCTTATTAATTTGAAATGCACACATCTTTTAAATTTCACTCTTCAATATTTGTGAAGTGCAACAAGCCCCAAACCAACCTAACTTAACCTGCTCAAATTCACAACTCGAGAATGGGTTCTAACTAAGTCCGGCGGCATCTTCAAATATCGTTGTCGTCATGTTCCGGTTCCATATATTTGGAATTCATCGTGCCGGCTTCTAATTTATGTTCACGCACAGCCCGGGAATTGTGTCCGGGCTGTGCAAGGGACCCCACGAGTTCTATGTTCAACTGCGTACTTCTCTTCGTATGTTTATGTACTTATACATACGAAATAGTAATAGGTATCTTAAACACGACTTGTATTCAAATAGATCATCACTTTCTCGCCCTTGATAATAAATACATATACAATACAAGCAATTTATGTGAAGAGGAAGTGCATGCGAAACTTGTCTTCCCTTCCCTTTCCTACTTCTCCTGTAAGCAACAACTCTCTCTTCCATTGTTTAAAAATAAATAAAACCCTAGAATTCCAACTTTCAATCTCATACAGTTCCAGTTAGAAATAGAGAGAGAGAGGTGAATTGAAGAGTGAATGGTCATGGGAGCCGCGGGTTCGAAGCTGGAGAAAGCTCTTGGCGACCAATTCCCAGAAGGGGAGAGGTATTTCGGGCTTGAGAATTTCGGCAACACCTGCTACTGCAACAGTGTCTTACAGGTCCTCTTCCCTTCTTTTATTATTATTTTTTCTTTCTTTTTTGCTTTACTTAAAGATTTAGATTTGAGAGGAGAGGGAAGGAAGAGAGATTTGTGTGTTTCTGTTCTTATTTTTTTCTAATTGTGATGCGGCTGGCTACTTTTGAAGAATGCGGTTTGTCTTCTTAAATAATTAATGGGGTTAGGGTTGTTGTTGAATGATGATGTCTCATAAAAAAAAAAAAAAAAAAAAAAAAAACACCCCATTGTTGCATCCTTGTGTGGTTGAGTGTTGGGAGTTGGATTGCCTTTAATTAAAATTCGTAAAACAAAAGAGTTCATGAGTCTATTTGGTTTTGATCAGTGAAATTCCTCCAGGATAATCTGATAAAATTTCCCCCTTTTTTTTTTTTTTTTTGAATTCAGGCACTTTATTTCTGTGCTCCTTTTCGAGACCAGTTACTAGAATACTATTCAAATAACAAGAATGCGACAGATGCAGAAGAGAATCTTTTGACATGCTTGGCAGATCTATTCACTCAGGTAAGGTAACTTTGCAATTTTTTTTTTTTTTTTTGAATGGTAACTTTGAAAAATATTAGCTGCATTGTTTTCAAACTGTTGGAATTTGTTTTGCCTCTTTTTTTTTTTCTTAAATTAGGCTTCAAGACTAGTTGATAAGTTTAGTGCTTTGGTTTATGGTTGGCGTGGCTAATTCTCAGAGTAAATAATTCTTGGGGGATGATAAGATTGAAAAAAGTAGAATTCTGTATGGATGAATTTGGTTGTCTGTGATTGCTCATGCTTTAAACGTGTGAACCTTCGAGCGTGTTTGTTAGATTTGATGTAATTTGAAATCACTAAAGACACCCCTTATCTAGTCAATCACAATGAAATTTGGATTACACGAAAATCAGTTAAATCTAATCTAATCTTTGCTGGATCTGATCTGTCAAATGACAGCATGACGGTACACCCACTTACCCAGTGCCTAGCCAATGCAGTAGTCCCCATAACATGTGAGCATGGTACTCCACCAAACCAGACTGATTTATTTGCCTCGCACATTGCAATCGTCGAGTGGCACTTTGATCAAAGTTGCATTAAGATGGTAGTTAGACCTTGATTCTTTTATTAAGCTAAATGTTTGGCAACAAAAAATGAGAATCGGAAGTACATTTTGCTGATGCATATTCTAAGATGGATGTGTGGAGTTGCAAGAAATGTCTGGAATTAGGATGAAAGGACATAAGAATAAATTGCATGTAGCTCAAAGAGAAAAAGAGAGCTGCTAATGCCACAGCCCAAGCTTCTGTGAGCACATCCCTTTTTTTATGACCAATATATCCTTGTGTAAAATTACCTAAAAGGACCTGTATCAAAAGTCTCTCTCTCCCTAACTTCTTTCTACACTCATCCACCCCACTCCAGCCACCACTGTCCCCTTCGGCAGCGCTGCCGAAGGGGGAGAGGGATAGATAGGGAGAGGGCGGCGGGAAGGGAGAGGGAGAGAGACAAGGAGAGGGACGGACAGGGAGAGGGAGAAGGAGAGAGGGAGAGAGGGATGTGCTCATAAGCTTGGGCTGTGGCATGGGTATGAACGATTCGCAATACATTTCACGATTCGATTCGATTCGATTCATGGGTATGAACGATTTGCGATACGATTCCGATTTTCAAAACTATGGAGAGAAGGGATGTGCTCATAAGCTTGGGCTGTGGCATTAGCAGCTCTCAAGAGAAATTAAAGGGATGACAGTTGAGGCAGTTTGTGAAACTATGAGAGGGAGAACAGTAAAGACTTGATGGATTGCATAGATGTGAAGAATGGCATTATAAACGGTCGAGCAGAAAACCATTCCATAAAAAATAAGTGTTAAGTACTTAAGTGGAGAAGGAAAACCCACAGTTGACCCTAGATAGATGGGATAAAGGCTTCCATGATGATGATGGTTTTATTTGAAAGGACCAAATTGTAGATTGGTTGTTTCAAATCCTAGGTTGTGTTCTATCCAAAATGTTCCGATATGAAAATATCCTTCCCAAGTGGACTTATCTGAGCTCATGATTCATATACCAATTGAGTTGAATAAGGCTGAAGCATTGAAACATGAAACCCCTGTTTAACCTTCCTAATTAGAGACTACTATAACTGGTACAGATTCTGAATTAGCTGATTAAGGCCTAATCAAATACACACGAAGCATCTTGTTTTCTGTAACTGCATAATGTAATTCTGTGATGTGCAGAGTCACTGTAATACAGCCCTGTAGCTCCTCTAGGTGACCAGTTTGGTAGTTTTGCCATTGGTTTGAATGTTTTTGATACGGCAACAATTTAGACTTGGTTTCAGTTGCATTTTCACATCAATTTTGTATCTTGTGCTGCCACATGCCTTTCAATACATGATTCCCACATTTTGAATTACTTTCTCTGATGTATTATTTATCGACTACTTGTTCAATATACTTGAAGTTGCATGCTGGATCCATCAAGAAGGGCTCATGGTCCATGGGCTAGGCAAAGACCCATCTATATATTTCTCAAGTTATTTTTAGAATATATGTTTTTTTTTTTAAGTAGAAAGTCCATTTAAAGAGCTTTTACATTATCAAGAGTCATAATTAACAAGAGTTCTAATTATATTTGGCTACAAAATAGAAAGTTGCAGTCCAGCCCCATCTTTTTAAAAGATGATGAAAGTCAGGTGTCAAAAAAAATCTGATTGATATGAGATTATTCCTGTTTTATGGGTTGTTTAGGGTTTGTTTGGCATCATTCTGGGAATGTTTGATTCTGAGAATGAATGAAGTAAAACCTGTTTGGCAGGCATCTCTCCCTTTCATACATCTATAAAATCTCTCCCTCTATCTCCCCCTCTCTCTAGATTTTCTCTCACAAAATGCCTGCCAAACAGGTTTTACTTCATCCTCATAACCAAACATTGCCAGAATGATGCTAAACAGGCCCTTAATTACCTGTCAACGTGTTTAAGATTGTGCTTTTCTGGCATGATTCGGAGTGGTAATGATCTGTTTTCTTATGGGGTGTCATAGTTGGAGTGCAACTTCTTCATCTCTGAAGTTGAGCCTATAAATTTCTGTATCCCTTCTCTCTTCCACATCTGTGCTTTGATGTTGGTTGGGGTGTAAACTTGGCGGCCCGGTCCGGCCCGGTCCGGCCCGGCCCGGCCCAACACAAAAAAACTGTGCATGGGCCGTGCCCGGCAATTGGGCTGGCCTGGCACAACACAACCCAAAGGATGGGCCGTGCTGGGCTAGGGAGCCCTGGGCCGTGGCACAGCACGACACGGCCCGAGGCACGGGCCAGCACGGCTCGGCACAAATTATATATAAAAAGTCCTATTTTTTTTGTAAATAATATATAAAACTTAAATTAATTAAAGATTTTTTTTTCATTTGTAAATTAGCATCAATGTTTGTGCATTTATTTTATTACTTTCAACCTTATTTCAAGTTGAGAACCCCTAAATGCCCATAAAGTCCTTTTCAATTTATATAAAAAGAACTAAAAAAATTTAGAAGTGGCATGTGGGCCGGCCTGTGGGCGGCATGACCCACCCATCTGGGGCAAGGCCCAACACAACATGGCCTAAGCCGTGCCGTGGGCTATGCTGGGCTGACCCGAGCCAACCTGGGCATGGCACGGCATGGCCCAGGGATGGCTGGGCTGGCTTGAAAGTGGCCAGCACGGCCCACTTTACACACCTAGATGTTGGGAGAAGTCCTTGATACAGTGATGTTGCCAAGCTAGGTTCTCTCATCCAATTTGCTGCATCACTTGAGGATAATTTAAGTTGTATCCATATGTTGATAATAAAGATCCCATGAACCAATGAGAAATATTCTCCAAAGTTCAGGCTTTGACCTCAGAAAATGCACTTTTTAGCTTGAGGATCATTTGGTGGTCAATATAAGTTCTTTATACAATATGCAGTGACACAATTCTGGCTGATAGTAAGAAGTTGATCTGATGATTATCACTAGTTCTTTCACTAAAGTCCAAGGCCTAACTATCTGACTAGAGCTCATCGTTTGTGTTCTGCTTTTTGATAGTATAGTTTTTTGAAAAGTATTCAAAGGTCCTATGTGTTGAAAGACTGAGGCATATTCACTTTGGGAGAAATTCAAAGGTCCTATGTGTTGAAAGACTCGGGGCACCTTAAGTTTCCAAGTGTTCTTCCAAAGTGCAGTGTATGTTACATCCTATATCGGTCGGTAATGGTTGGATGGTGGCATGAGATCTGAAGAAGTGAAACTTATCTGAGGACTTGGCTCAAGATAGTTTGGAATGGAGAAACAAAATTCATATAGCTGACACCAACATAGTTCTGACAAGGTTTTGATGATGATGATGTCACGCCCCGAGATTTGAGGGCCTTGGGACCCTCAGATTTCACAGCGTGACGGCCCCACTATATGACATGTGGGGTCAAATCATGTAATAGGTTTTTTTATTTTTGCAATAAATATGGTATGAAAATCCGAGTCAATTAAATTCAATATTTTATCAATGTCATTAGAAAGAAATCTCTTCTAACAGAAGTAAATAACAATATCCATGGTCAATCTCTCCAGTGTAATCCAAAATGATTCAACCAAATTAATTATTACTAAAAACTAAAATGTAAAGCGCTACTCACGGCCATGCCCATCCCCGCAAGCAAACTATGGTTCCTCAGGTTTCCGGATCAACTTTACAATCTGGAACAACATTGACAAAACAACTACATGAGTAAAACTCCACAAGTAAACAAACTATGAAACGTAGCAAAGGATTGACAGTCAATTGATAGCAAATTTTAGGCTACGATTCATGAGTACGGATATATTAGTAAAATCAAAGGGTTATACGAAACTGAGCAATGATCGAGATAAATCCAAACACAATAACAATTTGATTAAGATGTGGCAAAGTTCAGATTTTAGTGAAATTTTCAGGGTTCTGCACCGTCACGCCCCCAAAAGTGAAACTGGGGTCATGCGTGAGATTAGGGCCAATTAAAAACTTTTCCAACATTAATCAAATGTAACTTGGCCCCAATCGTGTCCCATCTGGATCAAAGACCGCTGTGAGGTGTAAACATTTCTTTAAATATAAATAGCAAATAACGGAAGCTTCATAATTACAAATGGTATCTAAAGATGCATAGTTTAGAGCAAAATACTGAATATCATAACTAGAGTTCAGGTTTGAGACTGTTAACAATGTATTAATTACAATAAGAAGGCCACGATAAAACTTAGGCCTAATCAAAGTAAGAAGGAAACCAAAAGATGGAACTAATCCAGATAAGCGTGAAGGCTTTCTTGTACGGAGTCGATACGGCTATACAATGCCATTCGTACTATACTCTAGGAAGTCATCAGACTGATCTGCCTGTACTTCCTTCGTCGTCTCCTCCTCGTGGTAGAAATACTCGGTACCTATGCACCAAGAGTAGCATCGTCAACACCTCGGCTGGCAAGCAATATATATAAAAATCCATAGATATGCAGTACGAATAAGAGTAAACGAGTAGACATAATCATGGGAAATGCATAGCATTTTGATCGCAAGAAATGCATAGCATTCGAATCATAAATAGACTAACAAAATAGGCAATCCACATATGCTAATTACCACGGGATAGTATCCATGCCCTCCCTTACTCACATTGAGTTGTGGTGGAGATATCTATGAATTGGGCACTTATAACCCATGTTCAATAACAGAAACAATAACAATCATCCCTTGGCTCAGGTGGCCCGGTCCCCGAGGGCTCTGGCTCACAGTCTACAAATTTCAATAGTAGTTCTCTTCAAGCCTTACATTCAAAGCTACCTAGCCTCGACACCTCAAACAGATTTCGGAATAAACGGAACATCAAAAGGGATCCTAAGTCCATCCTCTAAGTTCTTAATGTGATCTCAAACAAAACAAAGTAATCAGAGCTAATGAACATGTTTGTGACATGTAGACAGTACCAGACGGTACAATTCGGAATCCAAAGCAATGGACAATCCAAACATAAGCCTAACGTTAAACCCGAAGTATCGTACAACCTACTCAGTCAACGAAAGGGTTAGGGCTCACGATACCTGGGCGAACAATCTTCGTGCATAGATTTAAAGAAGGGTATCCCGTTGTCCCGTACCGTTCAAGATTGAGCTAGGTTAGATCCCGATACAACCGGAATAACCGTGAAGAACGTCGGGTCAAAACATCCTCACATGTAGTCAAATGAGTCCAAAAGGGGTAACCAAGTTCTACCGAAGTCCATCTAAAATAGGGTGAAAAATCCCTAAAAAAAGGGGATTCGCAGTTGACCTGGTTGACCGAGCACAAAGAAGGCCTGGTCGACCGACGGGTCGACATCCTTCATTCTCGGTCGACCGAGCCCAAGGCCGGTCGACCGGTAGTTGTAAGCAAAAAAAAGGGGGACAGTGTTTTGGTCAGGCGCTGGGCGCACTTGACCCTGTGTGGCCGGTTGACCGAGGCCCTTGGCCGGTCGACCGCGTGCACTGCGGTTACAGAACAAAAGTTCTGTTTTTGTTCTGTAACTACAGTGAAATGGGTCATTTCCATTCCTCTCTTCCCTGAACCTGATATACAACCAAATCATGGATATAACCAGTCCATTCTAAATCCAACAATCCATCTAATCAAGTCATTAACAATTAAATCCATTTCATTAAGCTAACAAGCCTAATTATCATGTTTTCAAACCTCTAAGTATCAATTGAGCAATTAAACATCTAACACATGATTTTTTTCCATACAAATCGAGGATGACAAACATATCAAGCATGAATATAGATATCTACTTGCCTTAGATGAAGAGCTTAAGAAAATCCAAGAGAAAATGGAGTGAAATCCTCTTTGAGCTAAAAAATGGAGAAAACAACTCTCAAACCCAAATCACTCCTACAAATGCATGCCAAAGGTTGAGGTGAGTCTCCCTAATCCATTTCTAATTAATAAGGAAGAAGTAGAGATAGTTTACAGGCTTTAAGAGCCTACCTTTGAATGGGTTGTGGGAGAATAGCTTAAGAAAGTGGATAGGTGGAGTCTTGGGAGCTTGAGGAAGAAGATTAGAGGCTTGGCCGGTGACGTCGGGGCTCCGGGGCTCCGGTGACTGTCGGCAGTGAGGAGGTAGTGAAGGGGCTGGGTTTTGTTGAAAGGGAATAGTGAATGAGATGGGCTTATATTAGGTTAGGTTATGGGTTAAATACAGTTTAGTCCTCGGTTCACAATTAATGATCTTTAGGCCTCTTTGACCGCGTCGAATCGAAACGCGACAGAAGACTAATGTTCATCAAATGCCGAGACCTACCCGGTGCATCCAACTTGCCAAAACTCATAATCTCATAAAAACCCATGAAAACTTTCCGAAATTGCAAACCACCCCCCTACTGTACCCAAACGAACTCGGACTCGCCCAAGACTTCGCACGCGTGATCCACACGTCAAACCCGACTCACTAAGACTCTAAACATACTTACTAACTAATCAAGTAATTAACTATAATTAATATGGGGTTAAGGGACTGGGTGTTACATGCAGGTTATGCAAAACTGACGCAATAATCAGAACAATTCAAACAAAAGATCAATTTAACTAAAATATGGCAAAGTTTATGGAGCAGTCATCTTCAATGAAAACTAAGATAAAGCATCTCTTTGGTAAACTAAGTTAACAAAGTGTGCTCGCCAGAATTATGCCTTGACCAAGCAAAAAGTACCCGCCACGTACAAACTTTTTATATCCACAAATAACTGGCATGAGGCCAGTGTTACCGGTAACTCAAATCAAAACTAAAGGGAGTTAGCTGCAGTCTAGTAATTTTCGCACACCCACTTCCCCAATGTCATACCCAAAGGTTTCATTTTAGTTTTTAGTAATAATTAATTTGGTTGAATCATTAGATTTCATTGGAGAGATTGACCATGGATATTGTTATTTACTTATGTTAGAAGAGATTTCTTTCTAATGACATTGATTAAATATTGAAGTTAATCGACTCTGATTTTCATACCATATTTATTGCAAAAAAAAGAAAACCTATTACATGATTTGACCCCACATGTCTTATAGTGGGGCTGTCGCGCCGCGAAATCTGACGGTCCCAAGGGCCTCGGATCTCGGGGCGTGACAGATGATGATGATGCATGAGATGGAGCTTTGTTCCTAACTTTATGACTTAAAATTATATTTTAACAATTGAAATAAAAATGAATTTAGGAACTGGGAGATCCTAGGGTTCTCCACTGATTATTAGAAAAAAAAAAAAGATTCTCTTCATATATGCTATTATAAGAGGGTTAAATGAGAATCATTATTTCCTATATGGTGTGAGTATTTGAATCATACCAGAGTTTCCTTTTGAGCAATGCTGCAATGGTATATTGGTGTAACTTGAAGTAACTGTAAATATTCTATATGCTGCTTTGTCAAAGTTTGAATGTAATTGATAGTTGATCATGGCGCTCTTGAGTTGTAGTCTACTATCATGACAAGTGCTCAAGCATTTACTCTTCCATAGAGTGTGAAATATTGGAAACTTCCTTGTAGGGGCGATCTTTGTAAGACCTACTGTATCATGTGGCACATAAGTTAGATGTGCGCTTGTTATTGTTGGGGAAGTGCGTGTTGATTGGTGCTTGGTATTATCAGAGGTGCCTGCCTTTTGAAAGTCAATGTTTGGTTCCGTATGCAGATTAGTTCTCAGAAGAAGAAAACAGGTGTTATTGCTCCCAAGCGTTTTGTACAAAGAGTGAAGAAACAAAATGAGCTGTTCCGGAGTTACATGCACCAGGTATGCTTGTACATGGTTCATTGCGTTGAATGTATACATAAGATATGAGATGTGGCAATATGGAACTTGTATGTCTATGCAGAATGTGACAATATTAGTTCATAGATAATTAACAAAAGTAGTAGTATGTTAATCCTTGTTATTCTAGCTCGTACTTCTGCACATACATGAAGAGAGCATGTGCCAATTTTCCATCTGTGCTTAAGCTGCTTATTGGCTGGGCCCCACTGTGCTGATGCCTTGGCCAGAATATCGAGGGGATCCACTCTGAGGGCAGGCCATACATTTACAAAAACAGAGGATGGTAAAAAACTGGTCAATCATGCACATTCAATCCAGATATTGTCCCAACTTGTAATGTTTTAGGCCAGGGAGTCTTGCTCACTAGGCATATTTCAGTTCATGCGCCTGTGCATGCATGTAATACATGCACTAGCAGATGTTATTATAAAAGGAAATGGATGGTCTGTGGCTGTGGGGTCTGTGGCAATGATGAACACCCTCCATGCCTGATACTTTAGGAAATGTTGCAGGAGCTGGTTTTAACTAATTTAATCCTTAAATGTGGTTTTGTTCATTAGATCTTACAGAGAAACTATTTGCTATGTTATTATGCAGGATGCTCATGAATTTTTGAATTTTCTGCTCAATGAGCTTGTTGACATACTGGAGAAAGAACACAATGCCGCGAAAGGTTCTCCTGAGACTTCATCACCACCTGACAAGATACCAAATGGGCCACGTACCACTCTTGTTAATGGTGGCCAAAAAGAGCCAGTTGTTACCTGGGTTCACAAAAATTTTCAGGTTAATCAATTTAGTCCTATTCCTGACTGTTCTTATTAGTTGTCCACAGAGGGTGGTGATTTATTTTCTACAACTTTTTCAACATTTTAAATGAACAACAGGGGTAGTGTTTTGTGCTGTTCCTTTGACAATTTATGTAATATCGTTCTTTAGAAGCCTTTCTAGAATTTTAAGAGTTGATGTGTCTTCTTAAATGCAGGGCATACTGACCAATGAAACAAGATGTTTACGGTGTGAAACAGTAACAGCAAGAGATGAAACCTTTTTAGACTTGAGCCTTGACATTGAACAGAATAGTTCAATCACCAGTTGCCTTAAAAACTTCAGTTCCACAGAGACTCTGAATGCTGAGGATAAATTCTTCTGTGACAAGTGCTGCAGGTGCCTTTCTTCTTCTCCTTTTATCATTGTTGTTTTAGAAGTTGACTCTCGTTGTGTTGAATGATAAAGGTTTCCTACTTGTCTATGAAGTCGGGTTTTCTATTTTTTTTGTATTTTTTATTGTCCTTATTATCTATTTTGGTGAAAAGGCGACCATGAATAAAGAGCATGACCCTTTTCATAATAAAGATTATTGTTATGTATTTTAAAAAATCAACCTCTGCTGATGCATGGTTTGTAATGTACTCAATTATTGATAGCAAGGTGAGAACCAATGAAGAGTTCTTATCTCGTTCTTGACTTGTGGCAGAATAAGCAGGAAACGGGGTCCTGCTTTGATCTGTTTCTGTTTGCTTCATTTCTCCAAAAATAGATATAGAAAGCATCCAACAGTTTCCAATTCTGTACTTCCGAGTGGTTCATGAATTTGGCTTTCTCAGTTGGTATAGTTACAAGAGGACTTGTGATTCATCTAATTATTCATTGGTTGTCAAATCCCCCTTTCTCTCTCCCTCTCATTGATTTTCGTACGGTTTCCCTTGTGGATTGCCTCCAAATTGCCAATTTTTTTATTCTTCTGGTCTTTGTTTCTCCAAATGTAGCTTGCAGGAAGCGCAGAAAAGGATGAAGATTAAAAAGCCACCATATATTCTTGTAATCCATCTCAAGCGTTTCAAATACATAGAGCAGCTTGGTCGGTACAAGAAGCTGTCATACCGTGTCGTGTTTCCTATGGAGTTGAAGCTGACCAACACAATGGATGATGCGGACAATGAGTACTCTCTGTTTGCAGTTGTCGTCCATGTAGGAAGTGGGCCGAACCATGGTCATTATGTCAGCCTTGTAAAAAGTCACAACCACTGGCTCTTCTTTGATGACGAGAACGTGGAGATGATCGATGAGGCGGCGGTGCAAACATTTTTTGGGTCAACGCAGGAGTATTCGAGCAACACGGACCATGGGTACATCTTGTTCTATGAGAGCATTGCCACTAAGAGTTGAGAGGATTTGGATGGACTTCAGTGAGGTGGGTGGCTTTCTTTCCTTTCTCACTTCTTTCGCTGTAATCTTGTGGGTAGAGCTCATTGACGAGCAAGATTTAATGTGAAGAATCTCAGGTTTCCCTGTATAGATGGTGGTGACAGAAGCACTGTTTTTGAAAATTAGTGTGTAAATTGGGTTTTTTTTTTTCATAGGGGACTTGTATTCTTCATTGTGGGAGTACATATTTTATCATTCATATAATAGAAATGCAATTGCATCCCACTTCCGTTTTAATTTACACTAGTTTTTCTTGCGACCAGCTTCTGCTTCACTTCACTTTTCATTGCCCCATGGCAGTCGGCTTCGAGTTCATCTGCTTTGAAACTCCCGATGATGCATGGTGACTGGTTCAAATTAAGCCTCCTCTTGCTTCTTGTCACGATTACTTCTCTAAGAAACCTACAGGTCGGTGGGGTGGGGAGGATAAGGGTGGAGATGGGGTTTCAATTACTGGATGGGTTATTTACCATTGAAAGGGATATAATTTTATTGCCTTTTATGAATCAACACCTATCTTTATTCAGTTTTGAACTGCTTTACAGAATGCATTCTTAAAATTCAATTCCATTCAAACAAATGGGCCCTAAGTGTTATTTTATGGTCTTTTTTTTTTTTTTTTTTTTGTTTAAGCATCGCCTTCATCATTGGAATTTAGCACATCCATTTGGAGAAGAAGTATACAAGTAGACGCTGCTTCTGCAATGTGTTTTCTTCACTTCTTTCAAGTTCATGAGCTTTTCAATTCAGCTGGACTTATATTTGAGGCATTAAATGTGATATTAGCTGTTAGAGTGAAAGGAAGAGGGAGGGGTGTTTTAAGTTCCTGATCCACCAAAGATTATAGCTACCCAGATTTGGATCCCTGAATTACCTCCACTGAATATTACATACAGCTATGTTTTTGTTATTGGCTGTCTGAAAAGTGTCAGCTAACTTAATTGATGAAGTGTGGCTGGGCTCATTGTCTGCTAAACTTATCAATGAATAGCTGATGAGTCGGGCTGGAGTTAGGCCCTGTTCAGCTTGACTATCTCAAGATTGTTTTAACAATTTACACTAGTTCAAGCTCAAAATTGAGTCATTAATGGACATAAACGTATGCATGAGAAAGAGGGGGCCCAATCTCAACCCAAGAGAGCTGAGCGCTTTGCTCCTCTCAAGCTTAAGCTCTGGATCACCAAGTAGAACTCTAGTTGGCCCTATCACCAAACTCTGCAAATCAGTGGCCCTATACTAGTGATGTTTTCTGACTTTCTTTGATGATGGTTATAGTTTGATTATTTCTAATGGTTTTTATTGATTTTGCAAGCTCGTGATGTGTTCTCACTACTAAAAGATTGAGTATTAACAAGTTGGGCCTAATTATCTGACTGTCGATCTCTGTGGGAAACCATGATTAGATGGTCCCATAAAATCAACTATCCACATCACCAACACATAGGCCTATTGGGGTTCCTCTTCTATGATGCTTGCACATTTCAGGCATACTTTTAATTTGTAGAGGAATTAGTTTCTAACACACCCAATTGCCATTCATATGCGGCCCACATTTTATCCTAACCATTGTTCTCGTACTCTTATCAAACAAAGGCAGAAGATGGGATGACCCTAATTCTTGATTCTTAGCCCTCTTCATTTGCTTGTCAAGGATCCTTCTAGGGATCTAGTTCTTCACTCGCAAGTCCAACACCGCCCTAGTGCCCATGTGATCTGAAGCAGCAATCATAGAGGACTACATACTATCATTATCACGAAGATATGTTCATATCCCTTTTACACTTAATCTCAACCATCACAAAGACAATTGAGGTGGTTAATTTGTGCGAGTAAGATGACCCCACTTGTTGACACCACGTATGCAACAAATGCACGCGCTTGTTTGTTTGAAAAAAAAAAAAGTATTCTTTGCAATAAATATGAACATGAAGAACAAGAGATTAATATTTTATTAGAAAATAAAGAATAACCTGCATGCCATTGATAGCAATATATATTAGGTCCATAAATCAAGTGTGTTGATCACTGGATCCCCACATCATCAACATTGAAATCTATTCCTTTTATCTAAAAAAAAAAACTGCCAATGAGTTACATTTCTCCACTCATCCCTTTTAAGGATAGGAGTGAACCACAACCTAACCTCTTGAGTAGAGATTGAAACCTAATCCCTTGGTTAGAGATTTATCTTACCATTGAATTGCCTTGCTTCAATGAGCAGTCCAATTTGCTTATTCATTGGGTGGGCCAGAACTATACCTAAAAAAGGGAAGCAGACACTGACCTAGTTAATTAGCACGCTACTAATTTTTCTATTGAGGGGCTTTCAGGCTGATGTGGCCATTATGAAAAATGCTTTAGCATTAATGACTGTTATCATTGGATCCATCTACGATCACAAAAACAACATTTATAGATCACAAAAACAACATTTAAAACATCTAGACAAACAATTAGAGCCGTTCTTGAATGGACCGCGATCAGCGAAGCATTCTTCAATGGGTTTTTGGAGTTTTGACTTGGGTCTTTGCCAGTTTCATGGTGAAGATGAACCAATGGAACCATTAGCCATTGTGGGTTGATCCATTTCCTGACCAATTAAGGAAACGTATTTGAATTGTGGTTTTCAAACTAAAACCAAATCTAGTTGAATTAATACACGTGAGAGATTGGATACATGTAGGGTTGTGTGGATCGTGCGCATGTGGACCCCCACATGCTAATAAAAGGATTCACAGATGATCATATATATATATATATATATGTGTGTGTGTGTGTGTGTGAGGTGAATGGTTGTGTGTGAGGTGAATGGTTGTCAGAATATCAAGGATTAACTTGGGTTCATAATTTTGCACCCATCTTGCACCACAAAAATGCCTACTTAGGACTCTGATCAAATGGGGTTCCCAGTCATGCATGGAGCATGGTCTAAAAATTATGACAAACTAAAATTCTCAACTACTCAACCAAAATGTCCATTGAATTCGGACCATTGTTCCTTCTTCTTCATCTATTTTATTAATATTGTATCCAATCCTGTTGATCAATTGGACAATAGAAAATTCTTAGCTGTCCCATGATACCCAGGAAGACCCAATTTGTACTGTTTGAATGGACTTATGTTTGCTCAAGTGTGTCTCCTCACATGCACAGTTGTTGGCCCAAACATTTCCTATCAGACATTGAATATATCCTCTCCATGGATACGTGGAATGTGATCCAAATTTCCTATTTTACCTTCCACCATTGTCTCACCATTTTGCCACACCACCTTAATTTAACTTGTAGAACACTTTATACTTCTTTCAAAGTTCTATTAATTTCATTGTTGCCCATTCATTGCTGTGTGTCTGGGTTGTTGCATGTTTTTCAGGGTCATTGTCTTCTCTTCTGTTCAACAACTTTAACTATAATCTCTACTTTTGCTTCATCCAGTGCTTTTTTTATTATGCAAACTTATCTAGCTCATCAAGTGACTGATTTTAGTTAACCATTGACAAAACTACCAAATAAATTTCATACACAATAGAGAATTTGTACATTGTATTATTCAGTAATGGAACTCTTCATCTCATTTTTGGCCGTGTGAAGATTTGGGCAATCAGGCCATTCATCTAGTGGGCCATAGCTAGGATAGATTTGCCATAGCACAACATTTTTGCTGATTAGATAACCTTTTCCATTCAGATGGAGTTAAGACTTTCTGTTGGATTTAAGTAGTTGTTTTGACAAGCTGAAAAGTCCTCTAGCTGTCGGTCAGGATTATGTGGGGAGAGGCCCATCCAAAGGGCCTTCCTGCCTATATACAACAGGATATGTTTTGAAAAAATAAACTGAAAAAGAGCATCCAAAGGGCTTTTCGGTCTGGATTATAATAATAAGATTTCTTCATTTCCTTCTACATCATGATATTATTCCTATTTCATTTTAATTTGACACATAATGCATTTGGTGAGAATTTCACCTTCCCATAAATGGGTTTAGCCAGAGCATTTAGAACATGACCCAAATAAGCCCAACTAACGGGTATCTAAGCAATTCTTCCTCTTGCTTTTACAGAACCTCCATCTTGTATCATCAACCTGACACCCATTAATACAATGCCAACATTATTTGATTTTAGATTCAGAGCAATGCCTATTGTACCCTCATTAAATTCTACTAATTCCCCTGCCATTACTTCATCAAGACCATGAATATATACTATATGCAAGGAATGCAATAGACTCCAATAAATAAATAAAGATTGATATTCATCATTGTTCCTCATAAAAAAAAAAGATAAATATATCGTTGAAACTCTCAGCCAGACCAGTTCATCTCGGCCGATACGAATTGGTTTGAGCCCATGCCGATATGATAATTTATTGGGAAATGATCTTGGAACTACGTAATAAAAAAACCTCCAAAATACTGCAAATTATCGGCTGATATATCAAGTTATTAGCCATGGCCGATATATCGGTCAATATTTTAAAAATATTGGCCGGCCGACTATTTTTAAAACCTCTTTTTTTTTTTCATTTCTTCTCTCATACTTCTTTCTTCCTCCTTTCAAACAAATCAATTACCACCATTCTTATTCTCTAACACCTTTTTCATTTTCACGCAATCAAAAATGCCTTTTCTTTTTTTCTTTTTTTGCAGATCTAGTTCGAGAAAATCATTTACAACGCTACCAAGGCTAGCATTTTTGTATTTTTTAAAAAACTTTCAAAGATTTTTAAAATGACGATTGTATGCTCTTTTTTTTTTTCTTTTATTGTGGATACCTTTCATTGTCTTGGATTTACATATTTTGAGGGTAGATCATATTATTATAATCCATACCTAAGAAATAATTACGATGATAATGATATCGAGTCTAAGGCCACTTCACTTGGAATTAAGCTATGCATTCAAGTCCCTCCTCCCATATCAAATAAACCATAAATGTAGAATTGCTTTTTACTTTGTACTCATATTATCATAATGCAGTGTGTTATCTTCACGCTTTTGAAATTCACAACTTACTTGATTACTGAGTGATGAGTACATGTTTTAATTTTTTAAATTTAAAATTATGATTGCATTTTATAAAAACTTATAATATTTCAACTTATTTTAATATATACATGTAAACCTATTTAATTGTAAATAAAATATATACAATTTCAGATAAGATAACTTAGGGAGACTGATATTTTATTTCTCAACATTTTATAGTTTTTTAAATTTATGGGATATTTTTAATTTTTAAGTGTAAAAAAATAAGATTTATGTTGCGATCGCAACCAATGTAAATACTATATCGGTTTTTTAAGTGGGCTGATATCGCAAATAATACCATGATTTTAATCCAAGAGTATACATAGCTATAAAGATTTAATATTAAATTTTCTCATACATGTTTGAACTTTCTGCGGAAAAAAAAAAAAAAAAAAACTTGATGGTGGCAGTATTGAAGAGTCACTTCCCATCCGTAATTGTACAGCTGATTAGGTGATGATCTTGATTGCTCATTAAGTGGGACCAGCTGATCAGATATCAGATTCTTGTACATATGAAACGTGGGATCCAAGATCATGGGGAGTGAGTGACACAACTCAATTGTACTTGTACCAAAAAAAAACAAAAGCTCAATTGTACAATGTCATGTTACATCACAAACATCGATCTGACCCATTCATCCATGTTGTCAAATCAGCTTTTTCTTCTTCCATGGGCTCACATCAGATTGAAACGATAATCAGTCCGATCCGTGGCTTGTACAATTGGTCGTTTAACAGATAGCTCCAAAGTCCAAAACTTGGATCCAATCCGTTAGACTTTAGTGGGCCCCATCTGCTGAAGTTACAAACTATCATAGCCCAATAATGAGATGTCCTTCAGTCCTTCCCCTTCCCCTTCCCCTTCCCCTCCAGGCATTTATGAAAACCTCCCATTGTTCTTGATATGCGAATGTCGGCAGTACGGGTTTGGGTGAATATAAATTGGAATCGTTTTAAAATTTTATCATCCATTTCTTATCTAATTTGTGAGTCATTGGTATGTGAAATCAAATCCATTCCACTTGAACTGAGGTTAAGTCGAATTTAAAAATTAAGATTTTTAAAATATATAAATGCAGGAAAATGAATGTTGTTGAGGCCGTACTACATGACTACTTACACCACAAGAGTTTTATTTAAAGTTTTAATTAAATAAAATATGTATTATATATATAGGAGAATGTTTATATGCATCTTTTTCTTACTATATATATATATGTTGCGGTGCTGTTATATAGTAGCAAAATCCAAATTAGCCCTACACCAGAAAAATCTCTACTAAACCTAACCCTAATAGGAGCATAATGGAGTGGATCCCCATTTAAACCTTATCCATTGTCATTCCTATTTACACATAGTCTTTTTTGTTCTAAATGTGACTTCCCAAAGAAAACTTCCGAGCCTACAATTGTAAATAATTTATAATGCTACTCCCTTATGGCCTATGAAGAAAATTTTTCTCGCCTGCCACAACATAGAACTTCTTGTTATGTTTTTTTTTTTTTTTTAATTATTTTGTTCTTTTATCCCAACCAAGGGTGTTAGGACCCTAAGACACTCGCACAGTTGAGAAGAAATCTTGCACAAGCTTATAATGAGGACCCACACATACAAGGAGTGGATGAAGACTACGGTCCATCCCTTATCAGCCGAGTAAGAGGTAGGGTTACCGATCCAACAACCCCTCGTTCTCAACTTCTTTAGTTAAGACCCTGAACCTAATTTTTAATTGGGACCATCAAATGACCAATGTCGAGTTTTGTCGGATTAAGACCCTTCGGTAACTGAAAATTTTGGGCCCCATGTATAGCCTGATCGATTTATACTCTGCAAGGGTGTGAGACCTCCACATGTTCTGAATTTTTTTCAGATGGACCCACCTCGATCATGGTAGGGCCCACCTGAGATGGACAATGCATGTACGTTGTATGCGGATCTCTGCGAAAACGGTTCACCTACCCTTTCCTTTCCTTTGTCCAAATTGTACACTGAGCCAACCTGTTTATAAGGATTGATCACATGCAAGGTTGGTAAGACCTAATGGATCTTGCATGTGCCATTTTTGCGCATGGGGCCCAAGTGTTCTTGCATGTGGTCTATATGATGGCCCTTTTGCAAGACGGAGTAAATAGGTATGGGTGAAACTAGGTCCTCTCGCAGTGCTCCCCATACATGGGGACCGTCCAGCCAATAGGCGCTTGAAAAACTAGGTACATACATATATATATATATATATATATATGTCATCACTTAGTGTAGGTCCCGTTTGATTGGAGATAGATCTAACTTTTGGTAATTTTATACAAAGTGACTGTTCGAATATACGTTATCATGTATGGTACCCGAGACTTTTACCATTATACCTATATATATGATTTATCAAAATAATTAAACTATGATGTGTAGATGTCTAAATAAAGATGGAATTGTACCATTTCTTGTTAAGTGTACGTACATCTTAAACAATGATACGTGCATGTTAATAAATAAGCGTTGTGGTATAAATATAACAAGTTGATTATGGAACAAGATTATTTTAGAGGGTACATGTGCACTCTCTTTAATAATGCAAGCGTCAAGTAGAGGCATTGGTTGTCCACAAAATATTACAATGTCAACCACAAACACCATAGTTTTTGCAATTGACAAAGCTGCGAATCGGAATCTTTTAGCGAATAATTTTAATTATCGAACTTGAATTGATAATTAATTAATTAAATCGGTTGTTATTAAGTCATTGCTCTTATTATATATTCTAGAACCTTTTGTTGATGAGAAAATGTCTTTGGGGTTCTTCCCTTAGAAATTAATAATGGTGCTCACTTTCTTAATTAGGTAACAAGGATAGGTCTGGGCCACATGACTGCTGTTCCAACTAATATAATCTTCAACTGTATGAGTTCCACGTATATATGGGCAATCATATGATCAGTATCTTACAAGGTGATATATTTGTAGGCTGTAGCTAAGATAATCCTGGATAATGTGCATGGAGAGTGATTTGTATATGATATCCTATAGTGTAATGTAATACTATATACATAGTCAACAAGAATCATTGATAAATAAAGGGATGAAATCTATCCTTCTTAATAGGTTATTCTGATTTGTAGCATTTTCGGGCTGGTGATTTTGTAACTTAGGCAATTCTATATATATATTAATGTTTCCGGGAAGACTATGCTTTGAGAATTAGGTACACAATGTAAGTAATAGTCATTGAGGCATGTGCAATTATCTAAAAACAAGCTGGATGCAAATCACATAGTATACAATATATACTACATAATATTGAAATATTGAAGCAGTTTTTCTCATTTTTTCTTGTGAGAAACATATACATCCAGGTAGGTGGTAATTAGGAATGTCAATAGGGTCTCAAAATGCCCGCAAAACAAAGGGCTTCTCTTTTTCTTGGAAACACCATGGGTAGGGGGTAGGATAAAATTTTGCAAAGCCTACTATATTAGTTAGGACAAGACTAGTCATGGTCCGGCCAGCCCTCTTATATTTAGTATTATATATTATATTTATTTTTATTTAATATATTATCATCATAATCAAAGTCTTATCCCAATATAAATATTTGGTATTCTCAAAATATATAAATAGCAAAATATTCAAGTGCATCAATTCCTTACCATTTTGGTGAGGGACACTTTCCTTTTGGAAAGTATCAAGTATAAAAATGGGAGTCCTATGTATATATATATCAATATTTGGGTGATGATGAAGATGATATATTTATACAAACATGATAATATATGGAGATTTTTACTAAAAGATTTTCCTTAAACCCGGATTCTACGAAATGAATAAGACAAACCGTAGACATGGAAAAATCCAAAACGTGCTTGACAACGTCTCAACACACAACCTTAACCATCCAACTGTGTTAATTACCAACCATGGCAATGGTACTTTCACCGGCCAGGCCTAAAACCCTTTAATAGGTACAGGTACACTTCAGGTCAGGTTGGAAACAAGCTTCCCATTGCTCGATCTCTTTGGCAACACATAGAAAACATATTGCCAAACTGAACCTGACTTGGATTGGCATTTATAAACCTTGCAGCCACTCCCACCTATTAAAAATAGAATCTAACCCATCCGAGGATAAAAGTAACAAAAATATATTTTGAAAATGGGACCAATCAGCCCCATGGACCAAATGAACTCCAATTTTGCCCGGAAGGGGTGCATTGAAGAATTTCGCAGACCCCAAGCTGTGTAACAATAAGTGGATTGTCTGGGGTCGAATAGGTCCATGCCTTACTATTTTAGTCACCATAAAAATGCACATTTAACAGATTTGGTATTTAACACTGAATTGGGTTTACACATTTAACACAATTTTATGGCCCTGTTTGTTTTCACATTCAACATGTTTTTTTTTTTTTTTGGTAGAAACATTCAACAGATTTAACGATGAGGCTTGCCAAAAGAAAGAAAGAACAAAGAAAAACACAAATTTAATGGTGAGTTGAGTTTGCACATATTGTTAATAAAATGCCTATAGAAATTTTTTGTTTATAAAAAACCATTCAAAATGACTTAACATTGAGTTGGGTTTGCACATTTGTTCAAATTGAAGAACGGGTCTGATGGGGGAAAAGGAATTATTCATGCCAAGAAAGGATTACAAATTTCCATGATGACTATGCAACCCAATCATCACGTTCTTCTTGATTCTGGCTATCAATAACAATTAACAAGCATGAGAATTAAGCTAGCAAATTTATAGTTGCACCAGCCCCAATTTATTGAACTGTTTTTTAAACACATTTATCTCATAGTGTAACATCAATGGCTCAACATGTGCTTATATAAACTGATTCTGTTACCAAGATTTGCCCCTGAACATGGGCAGTGTCTGTAATTCTTCAAATACACTGCACATGATTCAGCAGTATAGCACCTGTGCCAATCAATCAGCCTGATATGACAATTTCAACCACTCAAGAATATGCAATCCAGTCACATTTCTTGATACTAAGTCACTGATCAAGACAAACCCAAAAAGCATTATGAAAAGTGAAGGAATAAAAAATAATTAGGCATAGGCACTATTCCATATGGACATAATGAATGTAAAACACCGGGGTAAATATCCTACTCATGACTTATTAGTAATACCTGCAACTAGGGAAAAAGAACATCAATCGCAGTAGAGAGTTCGATAAAGCTAGTGATCTAAGAAATTATATATACACATATATCAGCTATACTATTTTCCATGCAAATGCATGTAGCTAGGCACAATGCTAAAAAAAATGTTATAGTTCCACTGGTTTGCATGCTCTATTGGACACCAACACTAGTCTTTTGTGCTTAGGACCAGCATTAGGCGAGACACAACATATGCAGGGGGATTATCAATAGTACTGGTACATTTGATGAACAAGGAAATAGAGTGAAGCACTCAAAAGACCAACACAATTTCACAAAATGTTTGCTCTGAGAAAGGAATGGAGCCAATCCGCAGTTCCTAGGGCAGTCACATGAATTAATTAAAGCAACAGCAAAGGATCACCATGTAAGGAAATTACTTTTCGGTCTTTTACTTAGACCACAAGTCCTTACCTTTCCATAAATTGTGGTCATTATAGGAATCTCATTTTCATAGGATACATGCTATCTCTTAATCATATAAGGTTTCCTAAAGAGATATATTCCATAACAAACTCTACCTTGATGGACGGTTGAGATTAAAACTAATGGAATCCTAATTGGAATATACTTGGTCCTCTCTCCACCTATAAAAAGAGTCTTTCCTCCATCATAAAGATTCATTCACAAAATTCAACACATTAAGGCTTATAGGCAAGGAGAGAGAAACTGAAGTTATTCCCTAAAGTCTTCTTGGGCGGATCTCAACATCAACATCAGACAGCAGGATCGGAAAGCTCTCTGCATCAAGATGTCTGGAGGTAATTTTTAATTAAATCATTCACGTGATAATCATGTTGTTCTCGATCTTAGAGTTCATGTTAACTATAAGCTAACATGTGGTATCAGAGCATGGTTATTAGAGAACACATGATCATCAATTAATTAGGATAATTTTGCATTGCCATAATCGGCGAAAATAGATCCGCTTCTAACCCCTTAATTATTGTGGAGTCAAAAGCAACAGTGATGACTATTAATACTATAAGCACCGTGTCTTGATGAGATTGGAAGTAGGTGTAACTGGGCCACACATAATCTCTTCATTCCATGGTGGTATCATGATCATTAAAGTAAAAGTCATATGTCATGACTTTTTGTCTTCTTTCGGAACTCAGAAATTAAGAGTCCTTCCACTCAATGGGTTAGAATAGTATACCCAACATGTGCAGAGACTTTTACCCATCTAAATCAATGTCAGGAACCAACAAATCATACCAGTAATTCTCCCAACATTGAAACCAATTTTGTCCGATCTTGGCCGTTGAAAGATGAGTGGCCTTGCAATTAATGATGTTGCAACCTCATGATTACTTGAAACATGAAAGACATCGGTGAGAGGAGCAGTGATTAACTAATCCTGATATTTTGATAAGAACCCAATTTTGACCCGCAACTAAATTGGTTACTCCTTCGCTGTCAAGCAACTGATGGAGCTACTAGCTTCAATAATCAAGTTCAGTCTTCTTCATGGACACAGCCACACGTATGGTGGGCCTGTTGCCATCTGACAAAATCCAACCATCCATTCCACTGGATCTTCTGATCGACCGCTTGATCACTGATAAGCAAAGTGCCAAATAAATAGTGGGTGGAATTATTGGCATTGGGCCACCAAAAGCAATGTAACGAGCCCATGATCATAGTCAGAGAGACACATGAATCATATTTGTAAAACTTAGAAACCAATTAAAGCAGTGGGGACTATAGTATTTTTCATATAACGAATGATCAATTATGTCTACATGCAATATATAATGTTATCTATTCATATTAAGCTAATTTTGATCACCAAAGTTGTATGCTTAAGGTTAGGTCTCACCACAGTGACCCTAACAATTAAATACTGATATTTGGCCTTAATACTACCATCATAATGTTTACTTTTCCCATTGTTCAAGCGCATGAAGAATTTAGTCGCCCACAGGCGGATTATAATCATACGTTTGAATAATAATTAAGGAGTGTTTGTTCATACATTGACTAAAGATATCCACAGATATCTTACTTGTTCTATTGAAAAGTAACATCACTCAATTACACCACCTTGAATATGATGACCTTAGATGGTATAATGTGTAGAAATTATGGTGACTACCCACAGGAGCACCTAAATTTCTTTTTGTCATATATATTCATATATTATGCATGTGTTGTCTTATTTTAATTAAAACCTTCTTGTTATATCTCTATTGGAGTTATTGTACCCACTAATCTGAATTCGCATGCTACCTCCGTCACTAAACTCAATGGAACCAACTTCTCCGAATGGAAAGAGCAAGTTGAGTTCACATTGGGGGTACTTGAACTGGATATGGCTCTTCGTAAAGATAAGCCGGCTCCACTCACTGCCACAAGTAACGCTGAGGAAAAGACTCTCTTTAATGCTTGGGAGAGGTCTGACAGACTAAGCACTATGTTTTTGCGAATGACTATTGATGCCAACATCAAAACATCCCTTCCTATACCTGAGAATGCTAAGGACTTTATGAAAGCTATTGAAGATAGGTTTAAGACTGCAGACAAATCCCTTGCTGGGAAACTAATGGCTGATCTTACAACCATGAAGTTTGATGGCACTCGCTCAATGCATCAGCATGTCATTGAGATGACCAACCTTGCTGCTAAACTAAAGAATTTGGGACTATCTGTGGATGAGGCTTTTCTCGTCCAATTTATCCTAAACAGTTTACCTCCTCAGTATGGGCCTTTCCAAATTCACTACAACACTATTACGGAAAAGTGGACAGTGAATGAATTGGCCAACAAACTGGTTCAAGAGGAGGCCAAGCTGAATCAACAAAGTATTAAAGTAGCTCGTCTCATTCAAGGAGCTGAAAACAAAACTGGGAAAAAGAAAAATTCAGGCCAGAAAAGGGCACCACCCAAATCTAATGAGGCCAGTCAGAACCCCAAGAAGAAAAAGAAGGAAAACTTATGCAAATTTTGCAAGAAACCTGAACATTTTCAGGCAGACTGCATTAAACGTAAAGAATGATTCGAAAAGAAAAGTAACCCTCTGGGTTTCGTAAGTTATTTCGAATCACATCTTACTTATGTTTCTTCTGATACTTGGTGGATCGATACTGGTGCTAATGTTCATGTTTCCAATTCAATACAGGGATTCCTTACGATCCAAACCATAAACCCAAGTGAGAACTTCCTTTTTATGGGCAACAAAGACAAAGCTCCAGTTGAAGCCATTGGCACTTTTCGTCTTGTTTTAGATAGCGGTTATCAGTTAGACTTATGTCAAACTCTTTATGTTCCGTCTATTTCCCGTAATTTGGTTTCTGTAAGCGCACTTGATAAAGATGGTTACTCGTTCGAATTAGGAAATGGTAATTTCAGTTTACTTAAAAATTCTAGTCGTATTGGTTCTGGAATTTTATTTGATGGGCTATACAAGTTTCATCTTAATAGTCAAATTGCTAAAACCCATCTTACCCTGCATTCTAAGGAAACCAAACGAAAGTCATATAAAAATGACTCTTATTTTTTGTGGCATAAAAGACTGGGTCACATATCCAGTGAAAGAATCAAACGATTAGTAAAAGATGGTGTCGTTCCGGATCTAGATTTTACTAATATTAAAGTATGTCTGGATTGTATTAAAGACAAATCAACAAAACACACAAAGAAATGAGCCACAAGAAGTACTCAGCTTCTTGAAATAATTCATACAGATATTTGCGGACCATTTGATGTTTCAACCTTTGGGGGAGAAAAGTACTTCATTACCTTTATTGATGATTACTCACGTTATTGCTATTTATACTTGTTGCATGACAAATCTCAGTCTGTGAATGCTGTACAAGTGTTCATTACAGAAGTCGAAAGGCAACTAGATAAAAAAGTGAAAATCATAAGGTCAGATAGAGGTGGTGAATTTTATGGTAGGTATGACGAAACAGGACAACATCCTGGACTTTTTGCAAAAGTTCTCCAAAAGCTTGGAATTGTTGCCCAATACACAACGCCTGGTTCTCCATGGCAGAATGGTGTAGCTGAAAGGCGAAATCGTACATATATGGAAATGGTTAGATCCATGATGAGTCATGCTAACTTACCTATATCCTTGTGGGTGGATGCTCTACGCACAGCTGTTTATATCTTGAACAGGGTTCCCAGTAAAGCAGTTCCAAAACCACCATTTGAACTGTGGAAAAGATGGAAACCTAGTTTAAGACATCTCCAAATTTAGGGTTGTCCAGCTGAAGCAAGAGTCTACAATCCACATGAAAAGAAATTGGACCTTAAAACGATCAGTGGTTACTTTATAGGTTACCCAGAAAAGTCCAAAGGATTTAGGATTTACCGCCCTAATTATAGTACGAGAATTATTGAAACCGGTAATGCTAAATTCTTTGAGAATGGCGAAATCAGTGGGAGTAATAAAACTCAAGATGTGATCATTCAAAAAATAAGAGTACCTATCCCTTTACCCTCTATTCCGAAAGATATTGAAAATTATCCCGTTGTTGAACCATTTAACAATGAGGAGAATCCAATCAATGATCACCAACTCCATCATGAGATTGTCGCCAATGAACATATGGATGAAGCACCAGAGGAACCAGCATTAAGAAGGTCTCAAAGACAAAGGAGATCAGCTATTTCCGATGATTACATGCTTTACCAAGTAGAATCTGCAGAAGGGACAATTAAAGACCCGGTTTCTTATTCACAAGCCATTAAGGATGTTAATTCTAGTAAATGGATTGATGCCATGACAGATGAATTGAAATCTATGGATGAAAATCAAGTATGGGAAGTTGTTCAATTGCCTCCAGGACACAAACCAGTTGGCTGTAAATGGGTCTTCAAGACCAAACGCGACTGCAAAGGCAATATTGAACGACATAAAGCCAGACTTGTTGCCACATGTTTTAAACAGAAAGAAGGCATTGATTATACTGAGACATTTTCCCCTGTGTCCAGCAAGGATTCTCTTAGAATTATCATGGCATTAGTAGCTCACTATGACCTCGAGTTACATCAAATGGATGTGAAAACTGCCTTTCTTAATGGAGACTTAGAAGAAGAAGTCTACATGCGTCTACCTGAAGGCTTCATAATTGAAGGTCAGGAAGACATGGTCTGCAAACTTAAGAAATCAATATATGGACTGAAACAAGCTTCGAGGCAATGGTACCTAAAGTTTCATGAAATCATTACTGCCTTTGATTTCACAGAAAACATGGTTGACCCTTGCATATACCTCAAGATCAGTGGGAGTAAGTTCATATTTTTGGTTCTGTATGTTGATGACATATTACTGGCTAGTAGCGACCTTGGTTTATTACATGCTACAAAGGATTATCTCTTTAAGAATTTTGAAATGAAAGATATGGGTGAGGCTTCCTATGTGATAGGAATAGAAATATTCCGTGACAGGTCACTTGGTATTTTGGGGTTATCTCAGAAAGCATATATTGACAAAGTTCTAGAGAGATTTGGCATGATGACATGTTCCTCTAGTCCTGTTCCACTGCATAAAGGAGACAAACTTGATCTTACGCAGTGTCCATAGAATGAATTGGAACGTAAAGAAATGGAAAAATATCCTTATGCTTCTCTTGTAGGGAGTCTGATGTATGCATAGGTCTGTACAAGACCTGACATTAGTCATGCTGTTGGCATGCTGGGTAGATTTCAAAGTAACCCAGGAATCGCTCATTGGAAAGCTGCAAAGAAAGTGCTGAGATACCTTAAGAGAACAAGAAATTATATGCTCACATACAGAAAATCAAGTCACCTACAGGTGACTGGTTATTCCGATTCAGATTTTGCTGGATGTCCTGACACCAGACTTTGCACTCTTGGTTATGTGTATCTTTTATGTGGAGGTGCAATATCATGGAAAAGTCAGAAATCAGAGTTACTTTACACATCCACCATGATGGCTGAGTATGTGGCATGTTATGAGGCTGCAATTCAGGGAACATGGTTGCGTAACTTTATCTCTCAGTTTGGAGCTTTGAATTTCATCTCTAAGCCACTAACTCTTTACTGTGACAATGAAGCTGCAACCTTCTTCTCCAAGCATGACAGGATATCTAAGGGAGCCAAACACATGGACCTTAAATATCTATCACTGAAGCAAGATGTTAGATTACAGAAATTTATAATAGAGTCCATACGTACAGATTTCATGGTTGCAGACATATTCACGAAAGGACTACCTCCAAAGACCTTTCAGGGTCATACTGAAAGCATGGGTCTTGTAGATAGTTCTTGATTATTATTTTCTGCCTTATATTTCTCTACTTGTATTGGACATTTATTGAGCTCTTAATGCATATCTACATCTGCCATTTCTGTTTTTCCATTGTGTACATATTTATGTTTGGATGAATAATAAACAGAAACAGTCTTTAACCAAAGACATTATGAGACCATTACGTCAATCTCTTATTATGGTTTAGTTATGCAGGTTGTAAATGACGTAGTACATGGAAGTAAGCATGTTGCAAAATAATGTGTGCACGCCATGACTCTCATTCACAACCGAATTAGCTAAGACACTTATGATAACCGACTAAAGAAGTGTTTAGCATCTAATGCGCGCCTTATGATTCCTAATATAAAAACATTAATGGATCTTCCTATTGACCAAGTGAGAGACTGTAAGGAAATTACTTTTAGGTCTTTTACTTAGACCACAAGTCCTTACCTTTCCATAAATTGTGGTCATTATAGGAATCCCGTTTTCATAGGATACATGCTATCTCTTAATCATATAAGGTTTCCTAAAGAGATATATTCCATAACAAACTCTACCTTGATGGACGGTTGAGATTAAAACTAATGGAATCCTAATTGGAATATACTTGGTCCTCTCTCCACCTATAAAAAGAGTCTTTCCTCCATCATAAAGATTCATTCACAAAATTCAACACATTAAGGCTTATAGGCAAGGAGAGAGAAACTGAAGTTATTTCCTAAAGTCTTCTTGGGCGGATCTCAACATCAACATCAGACAGCAGGATCGGAAAGCTCTCTGCATCAAGATGTCTGAAGGTAATTTTTAATTAAATCCTTCACGTGATAATCATGTTGTTCTCGATCTTAGGGTTCATGTTAATTATAGGCTAACACACCAAAGCTTGTCAGCTACCTTGAAAGGTAGGTTAACCTGTTTTATTGGTGTCCAAAAAAGACCAACCAACCTGATTCAATTAAAATCAATGTCAAGGCCTCAAACATCAACAACTTACAAAATCACAAATGCAATCACCCATGCCAGATTCTGGGTCAGAGAGCTAGAAAGAGATACCTCGCATTGTAGTGAGGAGCGAACAACAATCGTGGAGGAAAGTTGAGGATAAGGTAGATCGTCCAAGGAGGTTGAGGACGAGGATCATCTCTCTCGTCTCGTTTCGAAGAGAGGAGAGAGATGGTGGGAAATGCCTAGGGCACGTTTACTAAAACAAATGGCGCAATGGGGAACGAGGGAGGGAACGATTTTCATTTTTTTAAGAAATGGTTTTAGCATCAACTTTTTCATGAGGAACGTTTTTTTTGCTGAAACCGTTTCTAATTTGAAACGGCTATAAACCCTGGCCAAATCACCGTCTCAAATCCTCATTTTTGGTGTAGAACGTTTGCTTTCCCGCGACCCACAAATGCGGGGGGCCCTCCTCGGTGCTCCTTGCAGTGACTTCTTCTTGGTCATGGCCCCACATTCACTACCCCATCCGTGGTTCGTTCTGCATTGCTCGTGGTCTCTAAAGCCATCAAAGGGTTGGGCCTGAGTTTGTCCTTTTGTAGGGCCGGGCTCGGGGAGCAAAGCCCTCGAAGGGCCTGCAATACATAGGTCCTTATCCTACCCTCAAGGGTCAGGGCAGAACTCAAGGCCTAAAAGTAAGAAATCAATTTTGGATTTTTTTTTTCTACACTGATACTAAGCATCGATCGAGTGTCATCCGAGCATTATCTTTTTTAACATCTCAAACTAAGAGACCAACAAGACAATGCTTGGACAGTAGAAGTTGTGTATAAAACTTTTTTCCTAGACAAAATCATATGTTCTTTGGTGACTTGGGTTCTAGATATATTATTTTATTTATTTTGTCAAAGAAAGAAAAGTATTGAAGAGCCTATTCTAGTCACATCTTTTTTGAATCTATATGTTCCAAATCATTCCAATTTAAGGTTTTTCTGCTCTCTTTGTTCCATACAACGAAGTCAAATCTTTTAGATATTTAAACCAATTACGTTTACTTACCTTTTATGAATTGACATCATCTTCAATTTAGCAGTGATCTGACTATTAATTGTTATCGGATTTTAGTCACAAAAATAAATGCACTTGAATAATCGCTATTAGTTTAGGCTTTAAAAAATTAGGAGCTATGATTAAATTGATTTTTGAATCATCTCATATCTTTAAAGTCCTGTGCACATACAAACTACCTTAGTAAAGTGGTAGGCATCCCAAGTCACTCTCTAGGAGAAAAGGTGTATCCTTATTAATAGGAGTACACTCCCTTTTGCAATAGAAATAATATAAAAAGCCTCAAATAACAAACAATAAAAGTAGAATGAACGGATGGAAGCAATTGTGCAATATTTTTTGCTTATGCATTGAGCTAGTATCATATATAACTTCGATAATTAAATAAAGATGAAATAACCTAAGTATGTGTTTGTATGGATTGTTTTGGGTGTTTTGTAATGGGAATGGGGGTATGAAATTGCTACCATATCCCCATTTTATATTTTATACGACGGTTACATAGGCATTTTAGTATCTATTTACATATATAAATATATATTTTACATAAAATAAAGAAAATAGGAGGGCGAGGGCAGGGCAGGGTTGAGTCTAGAACTGTCCAAGCCTGGCCCTAGGGGTTTTTATAGAAACAAAAACCTCATTTTAAGGACATTTTGTGGGCCGGACTGGGCTTGGCCCGCTTGTCTAACGGCCGGATTGATAAGCCTAGTGGTCTTTGTCCTTCTTCCTTACTACCACTTCTCAAATATCACAACTGAAGGAGACGGACTTTGAGGTGAGTCTTCCCATATATTATGTTTTGTTCTGTGGGCTTATCTTTATGAATGTTATTTTGTAGTGGTATTTTATGCATGCTAACATGTGATATTTGATCATTAAAGTTATAATGTTGTCAAACTGTATACATAAATTCACGTGATATGAGAATGACTCTTTACCCGAGTGGTAATTTGTGGCAGTTCTCACCTGGCTGCTCAGGGTTCAAACTCTGGGTGCGCCATCTCTTCCCGCGAGTGCGTGCGGGCTTTACTTCTCACTCATGTGAGCTTTCTTCCTGCGTGTGCGGGCTCCTTTTTCACCTGAGTGATCTTTTCCTTTCACTGTGTGTACGGCCTCTCACTTGGATCCCAACCCTCTTTGCTGGGTTGCCAAGAAATAAGAACTCACATCATACATCGCCTACTTTAAAGTTCCCTGGAGGGTTGGACTTGTCCCCCAAAGGGGCTGGGTGAAACTCAATTTTGATGGCTCAATAATTCTAGAGGTACAAGTACAGGTAGCGTATCAGAGGCATGATTCGCACAGAAAATGGATCAGTCATTGTAGGGTTCTCGAGCAAGATAAATCCCACTAATCCATTGCATGTTGAACTTAAAGCCCTACTAGTGGGTTACAATTATTGCTTTCTAAGAACATCAACAATGTTATAATTGAAAGAGACAATCTCAGTACTGTCGTAGAGTCCCTTTAGAATGACGAGGCATGATCATGGGACTTAATGATTTCTTAAAGAAAAATGTTACATTGATTGGGATGTGGAGGCCACAATTTTGTAGGGGAACTACTAATGCTAATGCAGATGCCCGTGCGAAGTGGGCAGCCCTAATGCTCACAACAGTATATAATTTGCCTCCTCAATTTTCCTTTTTAGGATCCGAGGACTGCAGGTAATGTAATGCCTATCAAAAGTAGGGATGGCAATTTCACCTGCGGGCCCTGCGGGTGCCGCCCCGATCAGGGCGGATTCGGGGTGAGGGGTGGGGGGTGCTTTTCTAGTTCGGGGATTTTTCAAAATCTCCGAACCAGGTATAATATCATCCCCGCCCCCGAATCCGCCTCGATACTTATAAATGTAATATATATTTATAAAGGGAGATGCTCCTATTAGAGATATCTCTCACCCTATATAAGATATATGGGTGGAGGCCCTTACATTTAAGTTGTTGTCATTAGATATGGATGTGAGGGCCCCACCCAATCTCTCATTTAAGGTGAGAGATATCTCTCATAGGAGCATCTTCCATTTATGAATAATATATATTTATATAAAAACAATTAAACATACACATATATAAATATAAATACAATATGTGTATTAAGTGTGTAAGACTACTATTCTCTAAAAAAAAAAGTATGCAAGACCACGTTGCGGGGATAGGGGCGGGGGCGGGGTGTTCCCGAATCTCAAGGGGGCGGAGATGAATTCAGGGATGGGGTTCAGAGACGGGGATGGGGATGGGGATGGGGATAGGGATGGCCCCGCCCCACCCGGCTGCCATCCCTAATTAGAAGTAGAACTGAAGTGGAAGGTCGTGACTCTTGTGAGTAAGACCATTTAAGGTGGAAAGGACGTATGCATGAATGAATAAATGTTTGATCGGGGCTTTTCCGTCTTGCTAGATGATTGTCATTTACTATTATAGTAAAGTTGACTAATCCTTTTTCTCATGTGTTTGAGAGTGTCAAGGACCCAATTACTCTAGTAAAGGACTTTTACAAACGGGCACGATTAAGCGGACACTAGCCCGTTGGAAAAATAATAGTAGAAAAGGCTATAGTTATGAGATTCGAACAGTGAAATTAAGAAAGAGCCTGTAAAAGAGAACCCCTTGGAATTTGTAGAGAGTTATAAAACTCATCTTTCAACTAAGAAGCCATGGATTTTGGAGGTATTATTTAATTTCATTTTTAGATATTATACAGTTCATTATTCATATTAGTTTCAGTTATACCTTGATCCTGAGGTGTGGGTAAGTCTACCAATATCTGAATAAACTCTTGTTGGTTTTCTTCCTCTCAAGCATTTGGGTTTATTTATGAATAGCTGAGATTGTCTTTAGATATTTTTCCTTCTTGATCTCTGGGTTTATCATTAAAGTTTTCTTGTATTTTTTTTTTTTTTTGAGGTTTTGGAAAGGGTCTCCAAAAATAAATAAATCAGATAACAGTAATATGGAAGAGAAAAGAAAAACGAAGTTCATGGATATTATTATTAAAAAAAGAAAACTGGACAGAAAATAATATGCCTCCCTTCTCTCTACGTACTATCTTGGCCAGTTCTGGTCAGGCTTGATTACCTGACTCAAGTTAGTTAGTAAGGCCAGGTAAAGTCTAACCCGACCTGATTTGACCCACTGAAGTTTATGACCAGGTCAAGAATGAATCCGTTGGGTAAATATGACCTGTCCCAACCTGACCTGTATAGAACCCAAATCCAGAAAAATACTGTACATGTTAGTTTGTACAGAAGTGTTGAATAACTAATACACTAAATTCTTCTAATTAATTAACCTGCTGGTGTGACTGGTCAATAAGCAGTTGACCGGATCAGAGAAAATCTGAACCGTTGAAGTTTTATTTTTGCGATAATGGACTCATTTAAATTTGGGTTCAAATTTTGATCTGGTTTCATCTATAGGTTCATTTCAATGAGAACTTCACGATTAACGGTTTGGATCAGTCATAAAGTGATTCTGATTTTTTCTCATACTTGATAAACTTTATTTTAACTCCATAAGTTGAATTTCCGCACTTATTTTTATTTGATTAATGTGATCAGAGTTAATATTTACTGTTCATATTCATGTTTATATGATTTTATGCCAAATGTGAGGAGAATCAATGGTTGGATTGAATGGATCCATGTATCAAGATGATAAATCAATTAAAGATATTTGGTATTGATTAATGGCCCAATTAAAGTTATTTTGGACCATTAATCATTTAAAGGGTACCTATAAAGGAAATGTGATCTAGTAAAATAAAATAAGTCAAATGATCATCATTAAGATTTATTTTGTGCCCGGTTAAGAAAAACTCATGGGACATTCAATGGTTTATAAATCCATATTACTTATGATGATGTAAAAGGACTGATGAGATCACATAGTGTTGTTGTACGTATTAAATCAAATGCACAGTTTTTTTTTTTATTATTATTATTTGATAGTCACCAAAGTGGCCCAGTTATGATAAAATTCTATTTTATATTTTACAATTAAATAGATCACTAATCCAATTGTGTTATAAACAATGACACTATATGGCAATTTCATTGATGAGATTGAGTATCAGCCTAAAGATTTGATAATCCTTTTCATAATTTGAAATTGGAATAAGACATGCTTAATCAACATATAGAGGGTTAATTGTTCTATGACCTAAAGGTAAATTCAATTAATTTGAGACATGTTTTATTAATATGGTCTTATTGATTATAGGAGAGTGATGATAATTCACATTGTTTTCAACCCAAACGTAGAATTACAATGATGTACCGTTATTCTTAAAGTTATTGTCGTTAATATTATTTTTTTAATTCAAAGCATAAATTTAATGTGTGCATGTATGTTTATTTTACAGCCTCCAAATCTATGATCTTACCCTCTTGCTTAGGGGCCATTCCTATTTTAGATGGATCGAACTTTGTTGATTGGTTAGACATGTTGATGCTGACCTTTACCTATCTAGACTTGGACATGGCCATTGATGAACCTATGCCCCCAAAGCCTACAGAAATGAGTTCAGCCGCTGATGAGAAAAATTATGATAAATGGATAAGAAGCAATAAAGTTTGCGTTAGGATTATCTCAAATTCTATTTCTAAAAGCATAAAGGGATCACTCATAATTAAGGATAATGCTAAGGATCTCCTCGATTCAGTGAAAAAGCAATTTGAGATAACAGACAAGGCCCTAGGTGCATCTCTGATGAACCGATTAACAAATTTAAAATATGATGGAACCATGGGAGTAAGAGAGCATATTTTAACCATGACGAATCTTGCTGCAAAATTAAAGGATGTTGACATGAGTGTATCAGAAGGATATTTAATCCAATTCATCCTTGACTCTCTCCCTCCCTCTTTTGGCCCATTCAAAGTGGCATATAATCAGAACTCAACTCCGTGGACTATAAATGAATTGATCGCTAGATGTGATCAAGAGGAACAGAGGTTGAAGGCTGAGGGGCAAATTACAATCAACATTGTTTCCCAAAATAAATTTAGAGGAAAGAAAATGGCTAAGACCGAAGTTCCAAAGGAAGGTGACAAGCTTGGAAAGAAGAAAAGGGCCACAAAGAAGTGTTTCTTCTGTGGAAAGATTGGTCACTTCAAATCGGACTGTCTGAAAAGAAAAACTTGGTTCGAATCAAGAGGTAATCATAGTAATTTGTCTCTTGTTTGTTCCAAAACTAATTTAGCTGACGTCCCATCAAATATTTGATGGGTCGACTATGGCGCAACCGTTCACGTATCTAGTTGTGTGCAGGGATTCTTTTCAAAGCAATTCCAAGTGATGGCCAGCGACCCATCATGATGGGGAACCGACAGGAATCGAGAGTTGAGGCCATAGGCACCTACCGACTTGTGCTAGATACTCTCGCTGGATCTCCATGATATTTTCTATGTCCCGACTATATCCAGGAGTTTCATTTCTATTTCAAAATTGGATCATGATGGTTTTGTGTTTAATTTTCTACGTTGATTGCTGAAAGTTTATAAAAATATTATTTTAGTTGGGAATGGATTTTTATATGATGGATTTGTATAGATTAAGGTTAGGTTTTTTATACCCAGCACATTAATTATGTAATGAACATCGGCATGAAAGGAGGAGTCATAAATGAGAACTCTTCTAATCGTAGGCATAAAAGATTGGGACACATCTTGCAAGAGAGAATGGTGAAATTGGTGAAAGATGGGTTATTATCAGACCTTCACTTCATTGATTTCGGTGTCTGCATTGATTGTATTAAAGCTAAACAAGATAAGACAATCAAGAAGGCTGCCACAAGGAGTCCTGAGCTTCTCGAATTAATCCATACAGAGATATCTGTGGTAAAATACATATACCTTGTTTTAAGGGTGAGGCATATTTCATCACCTTCGTTGATGACTACTCACGTTATGATTACGTTGATCTAATTAAAGAAAAATCTAAAGCCTTGAATGTTTTGAAAATATTCAAAGTTGAAGTATAAGAGCAATTAAATAAACGAATTAAAATTATGAGGTCGGATAGGGGTGGGAAATATTATGGAAGACACACCAAATCAGATTGTAACCCGGGTCCATTTGTAAGATGCTTTGAATAAAAAAAAATATTATTGTCCAATACACAATGCCTAGAAGTGTGCCACATTGGATGAATCAAAATGTGAACCCCACCACATCTTCCATAAGTGTGCGGGCTCTGGCTGGCCCAACACGAAATATAGCGAATCTCACGTGGTGGCGAAACCATTACATTGGAAACCCCAAATAGGAACATTTGGGCACGTTTGGTCACAAATAGCACTTGATTTGTGACTTCACAAAACAAGTGAGTAGGACATGTGCCATTATTGAAAATTGGTGGGTCAAATTGTCTTGCTAATGGTCCTTTAATTCTGGGGCATAGGAGACAGCGTGACTTGCGGCTTTTACAGTTTGTGGGAAGTAGCTATTCTCCTTTTCTAGCCATTATTGAAAATTTATGGTCTTTTACATTTCTATACAAAATTAGAGAGAGAATGGGTGGGAGAATTGAGGTGCATTCCTTGCGAGGATATGGTTTTGTAATTGAGGTGTGAGAAGGGGTACAATGTTATTATACGTTGTTAGTTTTTTTATTTTTTTCTCTTTATATTGCTTTTTTTGTTTTTCTTTTTAATGAATTAGTTTGTTACCAATAAAAATACAAAAGAAAATGGGTGGGAGAATTGATGTCCACAAATATAAAACCTGAGAAGTACCACGGCAAGATTTGTACCATTTTTTGATGGACCCTACGGAATGGAAGATAGGGCCTAAAACTAATGATAACTTAAGCAAAGGAATAAATAAAAGGTTAATATATATATAATAGATAGGCCAAAACTGTGTATAATTTATTGGCTAATACCAAGCAAACCATTTTTTTTTTTTTTTTGTCTAGCAAATGGATTCATTCAATTAATCAAGAAGAAAGAAGAAGTAGATACAAAATATTTCCACATTTTTTTTTTTGGTTTCTTTTAAAGTGTTCAGATGTAAATAAAATATAATATGAAGGTAATATTGAAAACCGTTTTTTAATATGTTTTAGGGTGCCTTTTGTTCTTTTTAATTTGGTTGCATTTTTTCTTCCCCTATCCTGGGGGCTTTGCCATTCTTCTTTCTTTAATACAAATTTACCAATTAGCAAAAATATGATGGATAGACCTTTGCTCATCCAAAATTTCGACAAAGTTTTGGGCTAAAAGAATACCACCAAAGCAATAAAACATAACTTTATACTCAAATTAATAAGTTTTCTTAAATGATTTATTCATGGAATTGCAATTCTATCATAGTATTTTAAGTTTCTGACATTTTAACAATATCGCGATACTATTAGATATTTACAAATTTCAATTGCGATATTTCTTCAGATATAGCCAACATCGATCCGATATTTGTTATACTTGCCAAACATGCGCGCGCGCAGAGGCTTCACCAATGTTGTGGATGCTAATAACTGCATAACATAATGTCACAATACTTTTAAATACAACGTATTATCATGATAATATACATATTTTTATGAAAAAAGAAAAATACAACGAGAAGAAGGTGCTTTTGGAGTCACCTGTTTGCAATCATTTACATATATAAATGAGTTATATACAAAAAGATTGGACATCAATACATTTGTTTGTGATCATTACACATCTAATAATGTATTAATAAGGTTATAAAGTTGTAATAACGGCAACTATTAGGAGGTTTAGTTCCATATCTTAATTATTTTATGAATTTTGATAAATTTATAGAAAAACGTTCATGAAGTTCAAAAAAATCTAAAATCGTTAGATGTACTTATTTACTTTTGAAAAAATGGTGATTTTAAATAACATAATATTATGTTTCAAATATATAACATTTGAATATGAAACAATTAAACATTTCTTTGGTAAATAAAAATTAAACATTGGAAATCATATTGCCCTGTTACATTCGTAAAAGGCAAACGAAAACTTGAAGAATTAAAAGCTGCCCACGTTTGCATTGCAAAAGTGCATTAAATGCCAGGACAGAGCCCTATGGTCCAGAGTCCAGAGTCCAGAGTCCAGAGCCACCATATTTAATGAACATTGTCTTACATTTAGGTCTTGTTCATGGCAGGCCAAAGTTGCCCAGGTTAAGAGTACGGGTGCTCTCACATTTTCCAAGCCCAATGCAATAAATTCCAATTTTGTCATATTGATAGTTCTAAATATATATAATTACAATGAGAAGACAAAAGCCAAATTATACATTCGGCATAAATTACAAAGCAATTATAATCTTACTGTTAAAAATATTTTATAGTAAGGGTAGATCATAGATGTATGGACTCAAGTCATATTTTTATTTAGACAGGAGTTATAAGCGTATTCGCGTGTAAGAGTCTTGAAGTGGAGTAAAATAAATAATTAAACTAAATTAATAGGAGATAGGGATTGAGAGTAATAGTTATTAAATGACAAAAAGCTATATAACCTAACCTTGGGTAATGTTTTGCGATTTAGTATTGTCCTTTTGTCAACGTCCTCTTCTTTTCTGTATTCTTGATTTAACCATTTTATTTTACTACACTCCACCCCTCATGCAACCAAACATGCCGGCGCTTATAAACTCCAGGGCGCGAGGGCTATAAATTCCAATGGGACAATAAGTTGCAAAATCCAGACCACTCAAGTTACGAAGTCCACTATTATATATATATATATATATATTTTGCTGGCCAAGTTGGAGAGGATTAAAGTCTCCTCTCAGGGATCGATCCCGATTGGAGGAATGAGAGCGGAAGTCGTTACCACGAGGCCATCCCTGTATTCCAGTCCACTCTTATATTGGTGTTTGATCGTGTTTCACTCCAATAGTAAGATGTCTTAAATTTCTTTAATTAGTCATTCCTGCCAAAACCTTAAGGAGTTAATTGGGGTAGCGGAAATACTTTTTAATATTTCCCGCGATAGGTTGACTCATCTTAAATTTCGTTAGCTAGCTATTCCTACCAAAACCTCAAAGCGTTTAATATTTCCCTATGGGTGGAGCCCACTCTTCAACAGCTCGACACTTCATCAAACTAATCACATCAACTCTTTTTATAAAGAAACTTTGCCCAAACTAATACATGAGAATTTTTTTTTTTTACTAATTAGGATTCTATAAGTGGATTCCATTGATGAACTTCTTATAACCACGTGCTCTAATTTCCCAAGTCAGGAGAAGATCCCCACTCTACTCGTAATATATACTATTTACAAGTACTGAAGTTTCTTCTTTCTTGTTTCTGTTAGCTGTGAGTGAAAGCAGATATCACTGTCATCAATCATCAATCATGATAAACCTTCCTCGTTGGCCATAGATTTTACGGTTAGTAGATTTATAGTTTTTAACTATCCTGCAATGTCTTACACTCACGACTGTTAATCTGTCACCATAGATTTTGTTCAGAAAAGAACAAACACGAAATGCCAAAATGCAGCTAGCTGCCTTTTGCTACAACCTTCCACGGTGCATTCATGAGAATTCACTGTCAAATACCAGGACCTTGGACTATCTCTAAAACAGAGGCGGGCCACACAACATCACCCCTTTTTCATCTCTCTCTCTGTAACGATAAATCAACCTCAAATAGGCCACTAAACAACAATGTAAACGTGGTAGGGAAGCAGAAGTCTTAGTTTTGTTTTTGGTTTTTTTATCTTTATTGTCTTTCACAAGCAGGAAAAAAGAAAAAAAGAGTGCATGGTGGTGCATGGGGAGTAGGATATGGTGGCAGTTGAGCCAACAAGGATAAGGTTGTAGCGTGCAAGTGTAGCCAACATTTAAGAAGCCATGAGTTTCTTGAGGCTTGAGCTTCTCACAAAAAACCATGGAAAGATTGGCATTGCCCTTCCTGTTGAGCATAACGGTTGGGAAAAGACTTACATCGGAAAACGGAAGTCCCTGACTTTAATATTTTGTTTGCTTAGGAGTCTAGCTTTGACATCTCTTGCTTTTTTACCCCAAAATGTACAAAGAGAGGCCCACTAGAATATAGTGCAAGGAAGGATCGAAGACAGAAGGATTACAGTAGATATTAAAATGTGCGAAGTTGGAGTCCGGATCCTCTCAGTCCATGACTTCCAAAGAATGCTCGAGTTGGAGTAGCACCAACAGGGGTCTCATATATTGAAAATATGAGCCATTCAAAAATCAACACTCCCAATTTATATCTAAAGTTTTTTCAGATTTTATTCTAATAGGAGTTACCCGTCCCCACCATAGCATCTTCTATATATGAAATACGTGAGCAACACAATCTTATGTAAAATTAATTATATAAGCATGTTATTCATATATGATCAATCTTACAGCAATGCCAACTTTTAATGAAATAAAATTTGAAATAGATCGATAAGCCACACTTGGAGTTCTACCCCTTCAAGTGAAGAATTATTTAACTGAAGGATACATGGACTCAAAGGATCCCAACTTGTAAACATGGATTAGCGTTGTGATAAATGTGGATCTGAGTAAATGCAGTTAGCTTCTAATTTTGGCTCCCTGTGCCCCTTCTTGAGATTTTTTTTTCAAGAAAAAAAAAAACTATATAGCTATCAACAAATGAAGAAACAAAGGTAAATGTCAACAATAACTATCAAATAATTTTCTTTTTAGTGAAAAATGAAAATTCAACCAACACCCTAGTAAATCAAGTCATAAGAAAGTTAGGTCCATCTACCTCTCCATCTTTTCCTTTATTACTCATCAAATACTTTGTACCAATTTTTTTTTAAATATTCTGTCATTAGAACCTATTTTACTATAAATTTTTTAGGAGTTCAATTCAATGCAAGACTCTTAGAGTATAGTATTTGCTTCGTATCCAAATCTATTGTGATACAATCTTATGAATGGTGTTAAATGAGAACTAAAATTTGCACATCCAATTTATTTTGATCAGTCTCGAACATTTTAATTAGGGATTCAATTGGCACTTGGTTTTAAGGGGGGGGGGGGGGGGGGGGGGGGGGAATTCGGTTTATAACTTCCTTGTAAGAGGAATTAAAAGCACGATTAGATAGATAATTAACAATCACTAATAAGGCCATGTAAATGGGCAAAGTCCTTATTTTATATTTAGTACTTTGTCTCTTGATTCTAGCTGTATCTAGAAATTTGATTAGTGATTATATATCTTCTTATAATCCTCAAATAATCCCATGCAGTATCTAGATGCATTCTGCTAATTGTATTCTTTGCTTAATACTTCTATGTTTACGTAGTGAGTTTGTTTCTATTTTTTTGTAAAACATACTGCAAAGTGCTAAATGTATGAAATGATTTAAAGGTAATAAACTATATATTAATAGTAATTTTTATTTTATTTTACATGGGAGGAATGGTAAATTATCCAAATCGATGGGTCCCGGCAGTTTGGTGATACACCCTTACCATTGGGTTGTCTCATAATTCTCAAATACAACCATATTTGAATTTCCACTTAGAAAGTGGAAATAACATTCTCCTAATTCTATTTTTTTTTTCAATAGGTCCACCTATGATAAATCTAAGTCGCTAATTGCAATTGCCAACTCATGAATGGGATCAATGACATGTGAAGAGACGATTTCTTCCATTGAAGTTAATGACGTACTTAATCACGAACAATCCATTGATGGTTCCTCATCACTTTAGGTGTGATGTGAATTAAATCTGATGTCCGGACAATATTCTTCTATGTGTCGTATGAACGACTCTCGTACGTTAAGTTCGATGGACTTGCTGTGTAACTGTAGCACTTAATTAGTTGAATATGGACTTAAAACATTTCTTCCAAGAGTCACTAAGACTCTAGGAAATAGATGGGTATGTTTCCTATGAAGAAAATATTGTACATAGGTGGGGGCTGGATTCAAGTGCATTGCCCAGGGTTTTGAGGTTTGCAGTTATGTTACTTCTTCACTTATTATTGGTTAATGAGGGCTCAAGTTCAATCCATAACTGTTCCAATGAATGAATGAATGAGAAAAAGACATAGAAGAATTAAACAAACCCACCCCTTTTGTTGTCACTTTCCCAAATTCTACTCCAAACTATAGATAATTAACCCACCACTGGATTGATCATGTGGTACACATTACAATCCAGAGTGGACCCCACTTAGACTGGAGTGAAATGTGGAAAAAAGGGATGGATTTGATAACTTTTCTAATCGTAAATGGGGGCCACTTTCTCGGATGCAAACCAGTCATATATAAATTAGCTATACTGTAATCCAATTTACACGGGCCCCATCATTGGGTTGCTAAAGATGCTGTGCCATAAACAACACTTTTCCTCAATTTAATTTCGTCTTGTATGATTCCCTCACGCCCGAGAAATTCTCTTTCCTCAATTGGGCTTGTACATGCTGAAATTTTGGACAAAACGAAGAAAATTAAGCTTCACTGATTGTAGGTTTGATATAATCATGTTAATAATAAATCATTGTTGATTTGTTGTTGCTGCTGAGAGAGGCAATTAGATGTAATTGGTTACATCATTTTCCAGTCTAAATCACTATAAGAATAAATATAAATAAACAGATTTTTCTACCTTGATTGGATAGTTAGTAATCTAGAAGCATATATAGGGAAAGGGCCCGCCCGCCCTAGGCATTCCCTAAATGTGACCACCTCTTAAACATAGTCTAAACCTCACCAAATGATGATTTGTTTGACTTAACCCCCTCTAATATAAATAATTCTCGATTTTTCATTATCATTCTTGCTGGTAGGGTTCAATGTAAAACACCTTCACAAGTTGTCCAGTGGGATTATTATATTACAAACTATCTCACCTTTCTCATATGGTTGTCCACACAGAAATCGAACCCACATTGAAAGGGTGTTATATCTATGGGGACAAAGTTTCTTACTACGGGAGCTGATATTATCTCCGAGGGAAATAATATGAGTCCTAGGAGTCCACCAATAAAAGTTAGAACTGTTCTAAATGAACATCCACTCGTGCAGTGAGCTACATGTCTCCAAATTTCACTCCATTAGGTGTTGTTCAACTTATGATTGAACATATAATTAATAACATGATCGGTATCATCAAGGCGTGGACTCCACAATTGATCGAAGGTTGTCACAGTAACCACTATCCGTTCGATCAATATAAACAGGTTTGGTATAAATGATTAACAGGGTGATGTATTATAGTAGTTCCATAGTCAATTCATTAGCACCTAAGCCGGGATTAAACCCATTACCTCATAACATGGGCACTTGGTGCACGCCCATTGGGGAGACGAGGGTCGACCCATAAACAAAAACCAAAACATTTTAAGTCAATCGCTGTCATTGAAATTGCAAAGATACGATGAAATTAGCATAGATTTCCAAGACCCTACTCTCCCAATTTATTATCTGCTTACAGTAGGTGGGCTTATTCTCACGGTGACAAGAGCATTAGCTCTTTTATATATTCCTGCAAATACGACTCACGTGTGGAGAGGATTTGATGTTTCTATTGCTGAAATTCCACTGATTGGTTGATGGCCGTCGGATGCAAAGATCTCAGACAGTAAACCATTTGATGCAGATATTATCTGATCACTCGATCCTTAATTGTTTTAAGATGCATTGTCTAAATTCTGCATGCAGATACCCGTCTTCCCATCTGTATTTTCCTCTACTTGTATACATCTATCTCACAAAAAAGCAAGTTGCTGTATTAAAAAAGGTAAACCAATCATTTAATACTTGTTTGAGCTTTCATCATCTCTCTCCATTTAGATGCCTCGGCCCAGAGAGTGATCTTGTAGTTGCTACATTTTAAAGAGGACATGAAAAAGACATATACAGTATTATGGCTTTGTTTGTGGTTGTTATAGACATGGGGGGTTATGTGGAGATGCCAATTTTGTTTGTTTTTTGAAGGATAAAAGATATGAAGGGAGGTCCTGATCATATGAACAAATGATGACCAGCTCCTTGATGTGTGGTTGGTGGTACCCTTGAAAATTGTAATAGTTGAGTGTTCCAGCTAGGAATTTGTGGTCAACAATGCGCAATAAATCCCATTGCTATGTTGATTGATTAGAGTATATGGGCGGGTAAGTTTAGATAGTTCACCTTGGCCACTAGGCCAAATCAGCCCCCCCTCCGATTGATTGGATGGTCAAGATCATTTTGCCAATCTTATAGTTAGTTGGCGATGAGCCACACTAAGTGGGACCCATCAATGTACATGTCATGCATGGTACATAGTGTTTATGCACTTAAACTGGGTACAATTAATGGTGAATGATGAACTTTAGGTAGGGGCGGCAGATTTTGAGTCTTGAACTGGGTACAATTAATGGTGAATGATGATATTTAGCTAGGGGCAGCAGATTTTGAGTTTTGACCTTGGGGCTTGTTAGTTTCTATGGAACATATTCTTGCAACAGGTGGTTAAAATTGAATGCCAGAAGGTGAATGTATGGAAAGGTCCATCAAATAAATTCTCTTTTAATGGAGATTGAATCAAGGAATGATGGAAAATGAATACTTATCTATCACTCTTTTAATTCAATACATAGAAAAGTAAAGATCTTATCTACATTATCCCATTTTATATCCTTCACTTCTCAACTCAACTCTTTACTAATCTTTTAGCGGAGTTTATATGACTCTGAGTTCCAATATAATTTAATGAAAACAAAGAAACACTCAATGTGCCAACACGCTCATGGTTGAGTGATGTTAGCACATTCTATTTAGTGCACAGTGATCATTCCCTTGATTTTCAAGTTGAAAGAATCACTCCTTATTAATTGTCTTATATAGTCAACCAAAAAAAGGTCTTCATGAATGTGAACTCAACTTTGTAATTAATGATTCAGGTTGGCTCCATTTATGCTTAATTTGTATTTACATTGGAATTTACTACCTTACTAGTAAACGAGTTGGGTTCATGCATTCGTCCTTACTATTGCAACCATCAAGCATCAATTCAACTCAAATTCAACCTATTAATTAAGAGCATAGGTTTTGTCTTTGTAGCTTTCATTTGGATTTATCCGCATGCAGGTTAACAGTCCCCACACTGCCGGACCCCCCCACCTGGCCCATTTCCATACCTATATGCATGGCTTATTTGCATGGGAACGGTAGGTAATTGGTGAGACATGCATGTAGGTATCTATAAACGCACCGAAGTGGAGTTGGAAAGTTCCCTCCAAAAAGTGATTATGATGGAAACGAGCTCAATGGGGCATTGTTTGAGCCTATTTGTCTTGATATCTTGATACAAATTGACTTGCTCCTGCACACAGATAGAACATGTGAACTGCACCCACCTCACAACCCAGACCGTCCAAATGACGGCCCACTTGTCAATAGACCACAAATTGGCACCAACGTCTCGGATTTGATTTGAAGGAAGTCTTGTCAGAATCGATATGCCCATCTAGAATGGGCCGCACAATCTGGAAAGAAGACTTACAAGTCTCAGATTGCAAATAGAGATGTGTGGACACATGTCTCATCATCCTCTGCGGGGAGCACTATCCTATGCTAGGAAATTAAATATCCTCTGGTGTGTCATGAGATGGGTGACATCAGGGATCTTCAAAGAAAAATGAATATTTTTTCCTATTTTTTCTGGTGGTCCATCCGACAAGGTGCCTTGTTTGTGGAAGCAATCTTCAAAACGTCCCTGTCTTTCAAGGAAGAATCATGACATTTCGTGAACAAGGCGCTGTGATTTGGGTTTTACTCTGTCTGATTCGTTCCAGAGACTTAGCGCCGACAGGTCACGAGCCAGGTTGGCCAAATTCTCCCAAATAATGTCCACTTCTAAGAGACTCACCCATAATCAATCCAATTCATGTATGCGTTGAATTGGTATTGGTTTTCTATCGTGACACTTACCTAGACATTGTTCAACGTTGATATAATCAAATACAAGATGTAGAGCCTAAATTTGAGCCTAGATATCTACATATAAAGTAAGGGTCATGATCAATTAATCAAACTAAATCAAAGCACGCTCCAAGGACATGCTTTTTTTGGGGGTAAATAGAACTTATGTTCTAAATGTATTTGAGAACTTCAAATGCTGTCCCACAAGTTAGATTCACAAATGTTCAAAAACCCTATAACATTAATTATATAAAAGCTTGAAATTTAAAAATTTGAAGGATTTTTATAAATGAAAACGCTAATACACAAAGGTCCAACTATGAAAACTTACAAATCCAATCGCCATAATCAAATACTAAGAGACATCATATCATGTTATTCGAAATCTCGAGTGCCAATCAATTGTCTAAGAAATTCTTACAAATGGAATCTGGCCATTTCTCTAGACAAATTAATTTTTCAAGATTGGGCAAGGAGTCGCTCGATTGATAACCTCTCTCACTCAATCCAAAGTTTAAGGAGAGATGTTCAGACTGCATAATGATGCCCTTCTCTTTTTCTGGGAGAAACATTTCCAATTACTACTACGTGCTTTAATTGTTCTCTTAATAATTAATTTTTTGGGCTCTTTGGAGCGGGTAAAGGTTTGTCTTCTTTGGGGGCTCTGAGCCCATGTATTTATCTTTTTCTCCTCTTGGTATAAAATTTTACCTTTAGCTAAAAAATAAATATATATATACCCGGCATCCAATCCAAATCAAATCTAATAATCCTTATACTTTCTTTATGCTTCTTACATACAAATAGACCCCACAAAAAGTGTGCCAATCACTAACGCAGCCTTACAGTTTTGATGTATGTTAAAATAGAAAGATGAAAGAGAATTACGATCACTGTCAGCTCTCGTTTGCTTATATTGACTCAAAGACAGCAGCAGCTAAGAGATGTGACATTAATAATAAGTGAATTGAAAGGGTTAATGGTGGGGGAAGCTTAAAGAGGAAGAGCAGAGGCCCAAGTGGAGAAAATGACAAGGGTTTTTGGTAAAACTACAAAGCTACCATTGATATCATTGCACGGATATACAGTATCGTTGAGAGAGAGAGAGAAATGGGAATAAAGAGCATGTACGTAGAATAATCACGTGATTGAAATCGTACGATAAGGAGGTTGGTGCATATGTAACTTCTGATATCTAACCGAGATCACAAAGCCATAGGGTAATAGATAGATAGATATGGAACCAGACGTAAGGACGGACGTTTCTTGCCAGAGACACTTCTCTGCTGAAGGAAATGAGGCAGCATATATACAAACAAATCCAGGCATTGATGTGTTTTTCAGGTACGGATTTGGATTTTATACACATAAAGACAGAAAGTGATGGTAAAAGCTTGAGGAACGAAAAGGGTTTAGAATTTTTGGCATTTTGATAATAAACTCGTGGCACATGGAATTCCATGGGTTTTCAATTCTCAAACAAGGGAAACTGTTGAGCCAAATCGTAATTAGTGCAAGGAGAATTAATGTTTAGGATAAATGGACGGCCCTTGGTTGAAAATTATGTGCAAATGTTGTCATTTTTAGTGCATACAGTGCACGGGGGCGGGGGAGGGGGCGGAAAACTCCTCAACTGGCATTATTATCCTTTGAAATGCCTCTAACCAAATAGGCCCTTAAAAATTGATAAGCCCCATTGGTTGGTTAGAATGGGAAAGGTACTGCCCCAGAGTTGAGGGGCACTAGGTTGGATCATGGCCTTCATTGATAAACAATAACAACCTATATAGAGAAACCCTAGAGGAGATATTCAATGGATCTTAAATATTAAGTTAGATTATTTAATGAAAAATGATCTCAAGTAGCTAGCAAATTGAGCGGTGGTCACATTATGAAAATATGAAGAGTGGGTCCCTTACCACCTTGCCTTTTTAGGAGTCTCTCTGTGACCTTTGTAAAGTAGGCAACTTCATGGGAAAATGGGGCGAGTGGGATGTACAGGGATTGAGGGATTGAGGGATATAGTGGATAGAAGGTGGTTGAAGTTTTCCTTCCATTTTACTCTTTTAAAAGTGACGAGGAGGGCGGCTGGTCAATTGATCAATCTAGGATGTTGATGAACCGATCATTTAAAATCGATGAACATGAAAATAATAACCAATATATACAATAGAAAAGCTCAATAAATTCTAACTTTTACTTGGAAAGCTAAATAAATTCTAACTTTTACTTGGAAAGCTAAATAAATTCTAAAACTTTTACTCCTGAATGGAAGGTATACATTCATGGGACCGAGGCCAAGCTTCACCTACCTTTTATCTAATTGATTCCCGGTGCATCCCACCATTCTCCTCTTTAAGCTTTAGGTGGCCCACTTTGGTTTTGGCATAGAGATCTCTCGGGCCACATTCGTATAAGAGTTGAATTAATGATCCAATTGTACCAATATTGAAACAGAAATATTACAAGGAATAATATTGCTAGCAATTATACACAAAGGAACTCCTCTAGGTGTTGATTTGCTGGCATAAGGCATGGATTTATACCCATCTCATGTGTTTGACACCGCCCAAATTCACCTAGTGCACGTGTTGCAAAGTCGAGCATGAGCCCGAAAAAATGATTCTGTTTGTCGGGTCAAATACCATAAAGATATCCTTATCAGTGAAAGAAAAAAGAAGATAAATAAATAACGGATAAAATAAATAAATCATTATACACAAAAGTGTCAGGAACTCTTCAACCTAAATCATAGCTGAATTCCTCCATCCCCAATAACCTTCCTTGATATAACAAACATAATGGGGGTAATTCTACTTGTATTTTTTCTTCTTTATGACCGTACAAAGGGTGCATCTATGATCAATCCAATTCTTTAACACAACTTGAGTTGGCATCGATCCAATTAGACATCTTTCCAAAAAATAACTGGCACTAAATTTATTACAATAAATTCTCACAATCATGTCTATTTAGCTTTGAAGACAAAAAACGAAGACCTAAGATCATTTGATCAACCTAATATTATGCGTTCATCATCCTATCTCTCTTGACTTATCCATCCAGGTGGGCTCCGTAGGGGATGGTTATTGGGTAGTTAAAGGAAAAAAAAAAAAACACTATTGGAACAAATTTATCAAGGGTGAAGGAATTCATCTGCAATTGACCTATATAGTAGAAAACCATGTCTCTACACAGTAATACGATTTAGATGTAGATATCATGAAAACTACATACATGGCTATTTTAGGAATGTCCACAAATCTTATAGCCAGTGGTCCAGTTAACTATCACCATAATCAATTAGAAACAATGCCTCCATATTAAAGGACAAATGGAAAGAAGACAAGAGACCAACGAATGCCATTGACGCATTCCTTGAAGCTATAGCCCTCAAACTATAAACTAAATAAAAAGTCATTCATCTTACGCCCTGCAAGAGGATTTTAGTTTTTAGGAGGACAAAGTACGTCAGCTTTGGAAGATTGAAAACGAAGAATGCCGCTAGACATACTAGGGTGGAGAAGACTCCGAGAGTCGGCTGCACCAACTTCCCCTCTAACAAGCCTAATGGTCAAATGGGTCACATCCCATGGCTCTCTTGAAGGCGAAATGACTTGATGTTGAACACTTGCACTTGCATTAGCCACTTTTATCTTAATCGAGTGATAGATAATGATGGACCCCACGTCTGATCAATTGTCATAATGGCATCCAATGATATCAATCAATCAGACTATAAAATTTACATATACCAGTGATATGAATTAAGGTATCAGTATTATTTTATTTTTTAAAAAAAATAAAATAAAATAATATATAGTCCACACTGAGCCATGTCAACCCATATCAACCTACATCATTCATACCTTAGAAACTTTATATTGACTTAATAGAAAAAAACAATTTGAAGCTAGCTAGCGGTGTATAAACTATAAAGTACGTATGGGTGGATATTTAACCCCATGACTTTTCTACATTTCAAGGGAATGTGTAATTGGTAGTAAATCTTAGTGGGCATTTCACACTGAGACCTGTGTTTAGGGGTTTTTGACAAAAAAAAATAATGATTCATCCATTGAAATCAAGGTTTTTTTTTTTCTAAAGTTCTTGCCATAGTTAGTACAAGTTAGACTTCCTTTTTTTTTTCTTAAAGTGTCCCACATAACAAAAGTCGTGAACTTTAAGGCGGCCTTGCATCTTTATATCAAGGGAAAATAACAATGAAAAAATTGGGCCTATGAGAGCAAGGGTTGGTGAGGGTGGGAAACCCGTCACACCCACGTGGAAAGAGACTATTAACACGATGATTTTCCTATTTCAATCATCTGTGGGCATCTTGATCCATCAACACCATCTTCATTAATTACCTGTTCATATATTACTATGTTTTATTTTTAAGTTCCGTCGATTGAGATTCGCATGTTTTTTTTTTTATAATAAGGTAGGATTAAAAGACATGAGTGTCCATTCATAATGTACAGATTTCTACATCAGAAACCTGGGGTATTATTGTCCTTTTCAACTCAAATTTGGTGGTTAGTAGGGTTGTAAACGGGTCGGTTCCGATCCGGGTCCAGGGTGGAACTCGAACCGGAACCGTTTTCTAAGAAGGGGAACCGGAACCGGAACCGGAACCGTTAAGAATAATGGGAACCAGAACCGGAACCGTTTGTGAGGCGGGTCTGGTTCCGGTCCCGGGTCTAGACTAATACCTGTATTTTTCTTTAAAAAAATTATGCTTTTTTCACATTTCAATTGGATCACGTACCTACAAACACTAATGTGACATTTTGTCTATCAATAATAGACACTTTTAACCAAAAACTCAGAAATCACAACCAAACAGGCAATGAGATGTAGAAAAGTAGAAAACCCTAATGTAGAAAAGTAGAAAAGTAAAAAGGGTTCTGTTCTCACATAATAAAGTTACCTTATGTTAGTATATATTGGGTCGGGTCTCGGGTCCACGGGTCTGAGCCACTGTGGATCCGGAACCGGAACCGTTTAGGTATCGGTTCCAAAAAAAGGATCCGGAACCGAAACCATTTTCTTATCGGGACCAAAATAAGAACCTAGACCCGGATCCTAACGGGTCGGAACCTTCGGGTAATCGGAGAATCGGGTACCCATTTACAACCCTAGTGGTTAGTGTCTGCTTATAACTTTTTTTTTCCTTCAATTTGGGAGAGAAAATGTATCAACGGAGAGAGGGTAAGAAATGGGGGGCGCACATGCCCTCTGATTGGTGTGTAAAAAGGTGGTATCCACTTGTTGATGTCTTTTATATATATATATATAAAAAGGGAGGGGAATCTAGTTCTTTGAGTCGGACTAATTCCAACAGGTCCAGGGGGAGTCAGGTAAATTTCATGTGGCTTCAGTTTGGTAGCGCAGTTCTATCTAATTTGAGTACAAGATAATTTGATTATGTTGCTACATTTACCAAAGTTTCTCTAATACTGTGTGGTCAGGGAGAATTCTAGAGCGCCCATTCAATTTAGTGGATGAAAGAGTATAACACAGAAATGAGCCATAGAACCAGGTGGACATGAATGACGATGATGATGATAAGGATATATAAAGGAAAGGGGCTATATCAAGGTCCAGCAATCCTAATCGTTTTGGTCCTATTTGCTTGGGATAAATAGATAGAGACTCATTGTGAAATGTGCTCCGCCAAAGTATTATTAATGAGGTAATGGGCGAAGGATATAATGAGGATCGAGTGTTTGGAATTACCTTGATTAAATCACTGGATTGTTGTCTGAGTTTTCATTTCTCATCTTCCATTATTCAAATCCCATTAAAGGGCATATTATTTGATGGTTATTTTTAATATTCAACTTTGTTTCTTCATTTTTAACCACTTATATAAATACAATTCTATTCATTGAAGTCAAAGAAACATGCCTTCAAAAAATAATTCTTAGTCGTTCCAAAGAATGAATGCTTGTAACTCGGACCAACTTGATGATGAAAAGGTTTAAATTGTGGATTAAATCCTAAAACACACCCAATCCACTATACTTAAATTTTCCTAAAGGCTGAGCCCACGAACCCCAAGATTAAGATTCCTTTAAGTCATTCTTTCTAATAATTTGAACCAAGATAGTTAACTAAGAATAAAAGAGAGAACTTTAGCAGCAAGAAAGTTCGCCTTTAGCGGCAGGTTATTTATGGCCGCATCTAAAGGCGATTTTTTCCGCTGCTAAAATCCTCTTTTTTTATAGCAATTAAATGGACATTAAAAATAATTAACCTTAGGTGGAATGTCAAGCATCAGTTACCCATCAACCATCAGTTAGCTAATCATATAGATTTAACTGCTTGATTGCGAGAGAGAGAGAGATAGAGAGAGAAAGAAAGGGTATGGTGTGCGCATTGCGCACCCCATTCCATTCGTGTGGGATCGCCCTAATACGTAAGAGTAAGAGGGTTGATGGCCATGCAATATCTCCAACGTAACGTGGAAATTTCGGACGGAGGTGACGAAGGTGAGTAATGGTTGCGTGCATGGGTTAGTATTCCCCGGCTCTAGACATCGTGCGCCACGCGTTTGCGTACGTTGTGGCTTCCTTCATTTGTTTATTTACTGTTACTTCCAAATGACCTCTCTACCCATCATCATCATCTTCCATTGGATCCTATTCCTATGGATGTGACAAAACAAAGTTAATTCTACTTAACTTGTCATCTTAACCTTAATTTCAACTCTTCAATTAACTTTTGGTTTTGGTTTTAAGTTTTAACAAGAGAGGATCGATCAGATCACTACTGTACTGCATTTATTTTAACAACTCATGTACAGTTGGTTGTTGGCCTGAACTGTAAGTCCTTGCCTTTGGCAAGGGTCCTTATAATTGAAATCAATGGGGCCTTTCCTGTTCCTGGTGGCCCTTATTTCAGAAGATGAGAAGGACTACACGGGCATTTATAATAGAATGAATTTTTTGACACCTACTGATGACCCCTCCACCTCCTCCTACCCTTTTGCTTTTGTGAGTTTATATCTTGTTCTATTCAGATTTGTACATGGGGCAAACAATTGTGATCTAAACCGTTCAACCAAACTGTGCTTTATCAATTGGCATTGTTTTCATGGATATGATGCTTGTTGTTGGATAGGGCACATGGTAGATGCGTGATCGGCACGTGAGTATTAATTATATTTTTTCGGTGCGCACAATTCAATAATGAATATCACCGTCACTGAAGTAGACTTTGGGTCAGTGCCAATTCACTGGGTAGGTGTTTGTCAGTGATCTTTATTCGCAAGGTCGCGAACGGTGTCCTCATTTGTTCTCTCTCGCTGTCACTCTCTCTCTCTACCCATCTCTATACATAATTTATAATGGAAGGGCCGCTTTTCAATTAGATATGAAAAAAATTTAACTAGTTGAATAATTGTAGAGCCTACAGTAAAGATGATAAGAACTAATGTTCCATAAATGGATTCCTCAATATGCGATATGCCATTTGATGAATGATGAGAAATGTTTTTTCTTCCTAGCAACCTTATATGTAGCCCAGCTTTATGAGGCCCATATGAGCCCTTCTCAATGCAAGGCCTTTCATACTCTTACTCCCCCATGATCTGATACTAGCCCCAAACTCACTCTCAACAAACCTTTATCCACTACTGGATTGAATCTCTAAAAAAAACCTATTATTAAAAGGCCACTAAATTTTATGGCTGTTATATGAAGGTCTGACATGATCTAAAGGGGTAATCTTTATCTATAAGGAGACCTTCCATGTACCCCACTCCCACTTATTAGGAGGCATCTAAGTGTATCCTATGAACAAATAAGTAGAAATGCGGCCCACGTTCTCCTTCCAATCTAATGAGAGGTTCCATTCAATTCAATAAAATTCTTCAGGTTAGCTGGGACGTGCAATTTTTCTATCCCTTCCATCACATAATGATGGGCCCAACCATTCTTAAATCCAAACCATTAAACATAATTGATTCCTTGATATGAAAAATACCAAAATTTCACTCCAATCACATTGATATTCACCCATTGTTTGATATCAATACGCCTATCAGTTTAGCCCGTTGAAATGGGTACCCGGCCGGCCCGTCCAGTCCCAAGCCTGAAAGCACAGGGCTTTAAAAAAACATTGAGCACAGTATTTGAAAGCCTGGCCAAAATGGGACTCGCAATAGGCAGAGCATGCCCAGCCTATCTAGGCCCAGCCTGACCCGCTCGCAAGTTTATTTTACTAACTTCTATATATTTCAATGGAAACCCACCAAAAACTCCCTCCAAAATATCTCTTCCCTCCACCAATATTTCTCATGAATTCAATCCCTTCCCACTCCATACCAAAAACCATCTTCTCTCCCACCAATTTCAGGCTTTTTTGCACATCCTCTGTTGATTTGGGAATTACCCATTTTGTATTTCATGGCAGAAGCTGCAAGAAGAATTCTAGGGTTAGGGCCACATTATGGAGAAGTAGAGTCATCCGGGCTTCGATGGCGAGAGGGCAGATATAGTGCTGCTGCAACTGAATATGTGATTGGAATCGATTTTGATATCTTGGGGCGTTGGCGGTCGTGAATGGCGATGGCATGGGTTTTTCTACTCAGGTTGTGAGTCTTGTGCCTGATTATTGAGGAAACACATATAATACCCATTTGGAATTGTTAGTATTATGTCTGATTAATGAGATAACTTATAGAATGCCTATGTGGAATTGTCTTTGTATAGTGAATTAATTCCATAAGGGTCATTGGTCATGAGACTTAAATGAACAACAACTCAAATGGGGCATATCTGACCTCCCAATCCTCTATTAACACTTTTTCTAGCCATGAATTGGCAGTGGACTCAAATTGATACTTGGATTGGATCCACTATTGAGTTTATGTTTGAGATTTTGGATAGATTTATCACCCTTCATTTTGAAGACTTAATATCCAGTATCTAGACATTTTGAAATTTGATGAAGCTGAAATTTGGCCACCCCTTGTCCGGCCATCATTATCATCTTTATTAACATAGCTTCATCCATTAAGAAGAAAAAAAAATAGTCTCCATTGATGAAAATGCTAAAGCCCACGCTCGGCTCGGGCCCAACCCGAACCCGCACGAGATGGGATTTGACATAGGCCGGCTCAATTTAGAGTCGGGATTGGACAACACCCGGTAGGCCCATCCAATATTCGGGACGGGATTGGATAACCCATTTTCAGGCCAGGGCCCAATCCAAGCCCGCACGGGATGAGATTTGATTTAGGCCCGCTCAATTTAAGGTCGGGATTGGACAACCTCCGCCAGACTCGTCTAATATTCAGAACGGGATTGGACAACCCATGTCCAAGCCCGGCCCGACCCATTGATGGAATAATAACCACTCCGATGAGAGTAATAGCCACCAACGGCTTCAATAGAAGTGAACATTGGATGATATCTTTTTTTTTTATTTATTTATTTTAGAAGATTTATGAAGGGTGGGTCCATCAACCTGCAAACTTGTTGGATGTTGTTTGGGAGAACAAAAGTTGCCCTTGGCTACAAGATTAGATGAGCCTAATCATTCGGTTAGGATGTTGCAAAGCAAATTGGGGGACAGGAAGCATTAATTGATCAGATGGTTGAAATTAATTGATTAGATCCATTGTAACCCATGAGCAAAATCCAAGGATGGGAATGTGTATTCCCTAATAATGGAATAATATCTCACTTTTGTGTCGAAAATTCTTCATTCAACATAAAAAATAATAATAATAATAATAATTCACTATTCATAGTCTGGAGTTGTGTGAATATTTGTCATTTTCAAATGCAAGGGTAGTAATGGAACAACAGTTGATGTGGGAATACCCAAGAGTCCTTTTCAGATGCATTAAATATAGAGGAAACAGCAGACAAACGGGTGTATAAATATAAAGCCCGTTTTGGTTGTGAAGTGGGAACAAGGAAGCAGTGAAAACTGCAGCAGGAATACAATGGGAAGATCTCCTTGTTGCGATGAGAATGGCCTGAAGAAAGGCCCTTGGACCCCTGAAGAAGACCAGAAACTTGTCCAATACATACAAAAACATGGTCATGGGAGTTGGAGAGCTCTCCCTAAGCTTGCAAGTATGCAAACAGACCTCCTAGATTCTGCTATCTATCTATTTTTCTCTTTTCTCTATCCATCTATTTAGCCATATCTCTAACAGGGTCCTGCTTTTATTTCTTTCTTTTTTGGGTTTTTCTAGGCCTCAATAGATGTGGTAAGAGCTGTCGCCTTAGATGGACAAATTACTTGAGGCCAGATATAAAGAGGGGGAAATTCTCATCAGACGAAGAACAGACCATTCTCAATCTCCATTCCATCCTTGGAAATAAGTAATACACTGAGAATTTATGTAAGATTTCATATTTGAAAGATTTCAAGTTCTGTTCATTTATGTATTTACATGATTTGTGCAGGTGGTCAGCTATTGCGACCCACCTCCCGGGCCGAACTGATAATGAGATTAAGAACTTCTGGAACACTCATTTAAAGAAGAAGCTGATACAGATGGGTTTCGATCCGATGACCCACCGCCCTCGAACGGACCTCTTCGCCAGCTTGCCTCATCTGATAGCTCTGGCCAATCTGAGAGAGGTGATGGATCAACATCACCCATGGGAAGAACAAGCAGCCAGGATACAAGAGGCAGTTCAATTGGCCAGGATTCAATACATACAGTACCTTCTTCAATCCCAATCTGGGTCTGCAATGATTGGGAGCACCAACTCTAATAGCCTAAGCAGCATTACAGAAATGGAGGCCATTAATTTAATGAATTCTATTCCTTCATCTAAGGAGACCATGTTGATGAACTCATGCCACTTGGAAAATGCCTCTCTTGAAATATCTCCATCCCAACCAGTCTGTGATCAAATACCCTTCACTCCTTTGCCAGATCTGCAATTCCCTTGCAATATTCAGCCACCCATGTGCAGCGGCGAAATCAGCCAAGGTGGTTCTGGTTTTACAATGTTTAGCCAAGGAGAGAACACCCCCAAATCAATTCCATTTATTCCACCTACTTCTCTTCCTCCCCTTGTCGCAGAGAGCTCAAGCTGCGGCAATCCGGGTGATGCTTGTAGCACATCCAGCTATGGAGGTGGCGCTCCTCCATTTTGGCCTGATTTCTTTCTTGAAGACCCTTTCGTTCATGAGATTGCTTGAATTTAAGTGGAAGTGTGAGTGTCTGAGTTTTACCACCTTTCTCCCTCACTGTGATATACTTCTCTATTGTGAATGTGCAATGCTTCTCATATAATCATAACATTTCTTATCTTTACCCTCTCTCTCTCTCTCTCTCATATTATAGGAAAAGGATAGGATGCTAGCCATGGAACTTAAGTTACCGATCTAACTTATAGCCATAGATGCCGAATTAACGCATGGGTTTTTAACTGATGATCCGGGTTATGATGGGCCATAACCCAAAGTTTGACATAGTCAGAAGATCATTGGTGCTGATTGATGGACTTTTGGCTTTTAAATGTCAAATTTTGACCTTTTTTCTCTACACTCCCTTAGTAAGAGTAGGAAGTCTTCGTGGAAAAGTTGATCTGGTATCTACATGGATCATATTCCATAGAGAGACACATATTCAATATACACACACGACAAACTTGAAAAAAAGGTAGAAGAACACAGTCTTTTGCCTAGTCCCTGTAATTAGTCCCGTCCATTCACACAACCCATTCCATACTGAGTTACCATTGTTTCTAATCAGACTGATCCAAACATAATTTACAATTGGATTTAATCATAAAAAATATACACAACACAAAGTCGTGAAATCTCGAGGCTTAAAATCCAAGGTCAAGCATAATTGATCACACTGTTGATTGGCCTATTATTAGTCCACTTCCATATCCCATCCGTCATCCTACTCTCCTTGATTGTCATCCACCCAAATAGGCCCCGACTCATGTCCCCTCTCTCTTTATGGATATAGATACAACAGATATGTAATTGTAGGCATACACACATATAGTTCCTGGCTCATGTCCCCTAACTCTTTATAGATATAGATACAGATATGTATTTTTAGGGGTCGCACACACACATGCGCTTATTTTCTATTTCTTTCATGAAAAGATAAGCTGTTGTAGGCATACACACATACACATATATGAGCGTATTTTCTATTTTTCTTATAAAAGTGTTCTTATTTTACTCATGATCTAGCAGAATGATACACCCCTTTCTTTCGTTCATGTAATAGATTGGTACAAATGATGGACTATTCTAAGACTACAAGTAGATAAAATGGGAATATGTGTCAAAAACCATGTCCATATTTAGCTGTTCTTCTTAATTTTATTTCAACTGTCTCCAATTATCCATAAACTCTGGTTTTAGGCTATAATTATGTAGTAGACAATGATACTCCATGCCTAATTTTCAACCATGATCTTAATCTTATTGTAGAAACAATCATGAACTTATAGGCCATTCTATCTGTCTACAGATGCAGCCGGATAAAGTGTCAACTAAGCTTCATGAGGACCAAGCAAGTTAGAGTACTTCTTTATGCTGGAAGAAGAAAATGCTACACGAATGCTTGCAACCGATCGTGAATGAGAAGATGATGGTGATGCTCGATGTCAATATGGTTTCCTCCAGCCTACATCCGTTCACATTATCCCTTCTTTTTGTTTCTCTTCTTTATATAATTTTGGTGGCTACGTACTTTAGAGTCAATCCCTTGATTGGAAACATCAGATCCCATGTCCTAGCTGGTATATATCTAGGGAGTGCAGTTTGAACCGCCCCCACCCCCACCCCCACCCCCACCCCACCCCTGTGATCTTTATCAATAAAATGACTTTCATGTAAAAGATTTGGAGAAAATTATATATAATTTCTGATACCACAATATAGTTTTGGATCAGTGGAAGAGAAATGTATTAGTTAGAGGAGGCTAGATTCATAAACTACTCTACAATCCTCCAATGCCAAGAGAGTTCTGTTTGCAAAAAATACGGGTATTTATTCACACCAAGCTGTATTAGAAGGCCTCTAGTCAACATCTCCGAAGGCAAAGATCCAAGGAGAGGTTGAGAGGAGAAAATGCTCTCCCTCCAATGGAAGAGTTGACCTGGGCCTTCATGTCAAATGAGTGACGTAGAGCGATTGGCAATGATAGGAAGGACCCCATTATTAAATGTCAAGAGATTGCCACTTCCATGATATTGGTATTGATAATCATCTATTTTAAGCCATGTTTGGAGGCCTTGAGACGGTCGTTCTCTCTTGCCACTTAACAAAGAAGAACCATGTACTATATATGGTGAGTGAAAAAAGAAAGGAGAGGGCAAGAAAACGAATCATATTTCAAAACGAGTAGGTATGTATTACTTCCTTTTCTTACAAGGGATTGACTGTCGCACCCAAATTAACTGACCCATTAAGCTGATTCCACTATATGGATAATGGATGTGTAAACTCAAAACACGTGTCAAAGCCTGTGTGGGTGTGACTGGGAAAATGGGTCTTTCAAGTAAAGACTAAAGACTGTTTTGGGGTGTTTTTGTGGGAAAACTTCACCAAAGTCAAGTGGGTCATGCATGTTAATGTAGAATAAGATGATGTTTGGTAGGTATGCTTTTCCCAATAGGAAAGAAAGAAGAAATCCCTACCTAATCCTCTATGTCATGACATACATGTCCAATAAGACTATGGGAAAGTATAGGGGGATTGGGTCCCTATCACATGATTGTGAATATATGTAGCTGGTGGCAACGAGATGGACATGATGGCTATGAGTAGCAACATCAGGAAGAGATGCTGCAATTTTGTGGGATGAATAAGATAATCACCTAATTTGTTGGTTAGTATAGCTCTGGTTATGTGATTCTCTGCTACCACACCTAATGTCATCCTTAAAATAACACTGACCACTGACCATTCGGACTGGTCTAGATGCTTAAGTCCATAGTTTGTTCTACATACATAATTACATACGAAGTTACTTGGTGGGTGGGTGGCGGGTGAGAGTGAGAGAAAGGACATTTCTTGTATGGTAAGCTGAAATTAGCTCTAGTCTGGGCAAGATTCTTCTTTATGTTCATTTCGTACTTCAATCATTGTTTTCCTTACAAGAAATTCAAACCTACCTAATCAAACTTTGAAGAACACTAATTACTTGTAGACCTTGGGTTCTTTCAAATTAAGTCAAGCAGTTCAAGTATTTGCCGTATGTGATATTTCATCCCTTAATCCAGTGAAGGTCTTAGGACTTAACCAAGCATAATGTGGGACCAGCTATTGGGAAGGGCAATACCATCTAAAGGTCAATCATATTTCAAGTCCATGGTACTGGTTCAGCGTTTATAGAGCATGTGATCCATAGTATCACCAATCGATGAGAACAATCGTGGTCCTGTACAAGTTGCGGATTTTGGACATCAGAAGTTCAAGTCTTCAAGACTCTGATTATCAACCTTTGGTTTCCATTGAAATTTAAGTTCTAAATGATTTTAAAAATCTTATTCACATTTATCAAGTTTCTTCACCACCTTACAATTTTCTTCACCATATCTGTCACGTCCCCAAAATAATAATTGGGGAAAACGTGAAAAATTAAAACAAATTCAAATTCCTGTGTTTAATACAACACAAGCTTCCAAAAGTGGACCCACATCACATCACAAACCGCGGTGAGTCCAAATAAAATTCCATTAAATACAACGGAAGCTTCATTCAATTGGTATTCAATGATCGTAATTAAGATCCAACACGAAAATCAAATAAACATTCATAGTTAAAGTTGCAGAATAAATTAAACAATTACTACGAAGGGTTTATCATTAATATAAAGTTCATCTAAAGAGTTTCTAAGATGACGTCCTCTCTAATGCAGACTCAGACGGCTCCGAAACCGTCTCCAGCATCCCACTCGGGTTCGTCAGTTGGCTCAAACGTTTGAAACGTTTGATCCTCCTCCGTCTCCTCGGTAAAGTAGGGCTCGGTACCTATGCACCAAATGTAGTAACGTAAATAGCAAGAACATGATCATAATTCGAAATTAAGATACGATATCAAAATGAGTAAAAACAATTGAAATTATAAGAAACAATGACAAAGATAAGTACAAGAAAGAACGTATGACATAAATCTGAAAGACACCAAATGGAGCAATATATAATTCACACGGAGACAAGTGTCCCCGTTTTGGGTGGTCAATCCTACATAATCGGGAAAGCCCGTCCACAATGTCGGTGGTCATAAACCGATCTATAAACACATAACAGGATAACCTGTTCACATACAAAGCGGATTATAAGTGATCCGGACACATCGGTGATCAACTGTCCACATACGATCTGCAGTCGTTCACAAATGACCCACATAAAAGGAAACATATATGCATAATAGACACGAATAATAATGCTCCGACATAAGAGTCCTAAGTCAAAATGAAGGGCTGGCCAATCCATATCATAGTCAAATCACATATATCTAATTTGCCAAGCCACCTCATAATCCATAATACAAAGTAGGGTATGCATCTAAATGAATACATAACCTAAACCAATATATGCATGCAAATACAAAGGTTAAGACATATTATAAATTGATCCTAAGGTTAAACGTATACTCATATACCTGTCAACACACAATAATAACGCTAGTAAGTTAAGGACGTTACATCTCTCGAAATTCATGGTGCATAGATCCAATGAAGGATTTCCAATAGAGATGTATTGACCCTTTCTCGCTAGAGTTCATTAAAATCATAACAGGTAATTGAATCCTACGTCCATAAGATACCGTATGCCCTAAGACGGTTCTTATGTCAAGTCCAGGTAGATAATTTAAGGTTATTAGATCCATATGAAGTCCCATACTTGATATCATAAATCCCCAAATTAATCAGAGCCAGAACAATGAAAAAATAAACACAAATTGCCTAAGTACACTGAACGTTCGAACGTACGAGACCAACGTTCGAACGTTCAGGGTCTCGGGTTTTTGGCTGAGGGGCGAGCAGACTCGAACGTTCGAACGCACGAAGGGAACGTTCGAACGTTTGACGTCTCTGTCATTTGGCTCAGACGATTCTGAACTCACTCGTTCGAACGTTCCAAAGCAACGTTCGAACGTTTGACGTTCAGAATGTTGTCCGAGTTCGTACAGTCACAGAAATTGGGATTTTTTCCCTATTTATCCATTTTCCTCTCTTTTTCCTAAAGAGAGTGCATCCCATTCAAATTCACACGAATCGTAACCATTAGAAAGAGAATGGAATCCACATATCCATTTATAAAATCCTAATCTATCATTATCATTTAGAAAATGGCAAATAGACAAACCTATATGCATTAGATAGGAATCAAAGATCAATTAACGCATTCAATAACAAATTATAATAATGTACTTGCCTTAGATCCGAAGTTGAAGAAATGTGCAGTAGGTTTCCTAACCAAAACCCAAATCGAGATTACCGGGGCACTCGATCATAATCCTAACACCGATCTGACATAAAAGATGGGATAGAAACGTTCATATGAACAGATCTATGGTATTCCTACCCAAAACCTAACATTGGAAAGAATAAGAAAATAACCTAATAGTATAGATCTATTCCTAATGGTTTGAGGATAGTGTTACCTGAGATAAGAAAGTCGAACCAAGAATGATGGTATCTTCAGATCTTGATTCTGATGGCTGGATCTTAAGGTTGCAGAGGTTTGGGAAGTTGGAAGAGGAAGAAGACGAACAGGGAACGAGAAAAGTTGCAGAGATTAGTGGGGAGAGAAAAGGACGAGCGGTTATTTAAAAGAAGGGATTAGGTTAAGTATTGGGCTTAAGTCATTGGGTCGGGTCAAACTGCGGGTCAAGACATCTACCCATTAACCCAACTCACCAATCTACGCATCTGATCTAACGTGTGCCCCACTTAATCCTAACCACTTAAATAACTAAAATACATTCAATTAAAATAATAATAATAATAATATCTAATTAAAAATATATATTAAATATATTAATAGTGGGACCGGGATCTTACATTCTCCCCCCTTAGAACATTTGGTCCTCCAAATAAAATTAATACCTCTGGAAGAAGAAACGGATACAACTTCTTTACTTGGTCTCGAAGTTCCCAAGTGGCTTCTCGAGGACTATGGTGTTCCCACTGGACTTTCACCCAATGTAACGTTCGAGTCCTGAGGACTTGCTCCTTTGAGTCGATTATCTGAGACGGTCGCTCCACATAGGTAACGTCTGGCTGCAATTCTAATGGTTCGTAGTGCAACACGTGCAAAGGGTCTTTGATATACTTTTTCAACATCGAGACATGAAAAACATTATGCACTGCTGACAACGCTGCTGGTAAAGCCAATCTGTAAGCAACTTCTCCAATTCTTTCCAAGATCTCGAATGGGCCTATATATCTCCGAGATAATTTTCCTTTTTGCCCAAATCTCAATGTTCCTCTTGTCGGTGAAACCTTAAGAAATACATGTTCACCTATCTCAAACTGAAGATCTCTTCTCTTCATGTCTGCATAACTTTTCTACCGGCTTCTAGCAATTTTCAACCGGTCATGAATTTTTTTCACTTGCTCACTGGTATCACTAACAATAGATGGGCCATGAAAACTTCTGACACCGATTTCTTCCCAACAGATTGGGGTTCTACATCTACGTCCATACAACGCTTCAAATGGTGCCATACCAATACTGGAGTGATAACTATTATTATATGCAAACTCGCATAATGGGAGACTTTTCTGCCAGTCCTTCCCAAACTCGAGAACGCAAGCTCGCAACATATCCTCAAGTGTCTGATTAGTCCTTTCAGTTTGACCGTCGGTCTGAGGATGATACGCTGTACTGAAATTCAATTTCGTGCCCAAAGCTGCTTGAAGTTCTGTCCAGAATCTGCCCAAAAATCTAGGATCTCTGTCTGATACAATCGATAGGGGAACTCCATGAATTGTGACAACCTTCTCCATATACATTCGAGCTAATTCATCTCGAGGTGTCTTCATATTCATAGGTAAGAAATGTGCCACCTTTGTCAATCTGTCAACTATCACCCAAATACTATCTCTATTATGAATCGATGGTAATCCAGAAATAAAATCCATCGTTCTGTGTTCCCATTTCCAATCTGGCACTTCCAATTGTTTTAAAAGTCCTGGGGGTTGCTTCCGTTCTGCCTTTACTTGCTGACACACCAAGCATCTTGCTGTAAATCCCGCTACTTCTTTCTTCATGTTATTCCACCAATAGTGATTACGCAGGTTCTGGTACATCTTTGTACTACCTGGATGAATAGTATAACGGGAATGATGCACCTCCGTCATGATCTCATTCTTCAACTCTTCTATGTTTGGTACACATAACCGGTCTTGAAAATACAACACACCCTCCAACAATCTGAAATCTGGTCTACTGTCAATCTGTTCAATCACTCGAGCTAACTTTGGGTCCTTTACTTGCTTGCTTTTGATCCTGTTCAAGATCACTGGTTCCCAAACAAACATGTGAGCCAACATAACCTTATCATCAATTGACTGCAAAGTCACTCCCAAATCGAGGAAAATTTCTGCCCAAGATCATTCTGCTCTCAAACATGCATTAGTTGTTATTCTTCGACTAAGTGCATCAGCCACTACATTGGCTTTCCCGGGATGATATTTGATTGGAAAGTCAAAATCTTTCATGTATTCCATCCACCGGGTCTGTCTCATGTTCAATTCAGGCTGAGTAAACAAATATTGGAGACTTCTATGGTCTGAATGAATTTCAAACTTCTCACCATACAAGTAATGTCGCCACATCTTCAATGCCATTACTACTGCTGCTAGTTCCAAATCATGAGTGGCATATCTTTTCTCATGCTCTTTCAATTGTCTAGAGCCATAAGCTACTACCTTCCCATCTTGCATAAGCACACAACCCAATCCAACCTTTGAAGCATCCGTGTAAATGACAAATCGACCATTATCCGTAGGCAATGTGAGCACTGGAGCAGTAGTCAACCTATTCTTTAACTCCTGAAAACTTGCTTCACATTCGTCAGTCCACACGAACGGTACATCTTTTCGTGTTAATTTGGTCAATGGAGCAGCAATGGATGAAAATCCTTTCACAAATCTCCTGTAATAACCTGCTAAACCCAAGAAACTACGAATCTCTGTTATTGACATGGGTCTCTGCCATTTGACCACTGCCTCAATTTTTCCTGGATCTACCGCCAATCCTTCCTTGCTGATGATGTGACCCAAGAAAATAACTTGATCAAGCCAAAATTCACACTTACTCAACTTGGCATAAAGTTGATGACCTCTTAAAGTCTGCAATGCTGACCTCAAATGCTGCTCATGATCTTCTCGAGACCGAGAATACACTAATACGTCGTCTATAAAAACAACGATGAACTGGTCGAGAAATGGAGTAAATATCTTATTCATCAAAGCCATAAATACTCCCGGAGCATTTGTTAATCCAAACGGCATTACTAAAAACTCGTAATGGCCATATCTCGTCCTGAATGCTGTCTTCTGAATGTCCTGATCTCGAACTCTGAGCTGGTGATATCCTGATCTCAAGTCTATCTTTGAGAAGTATTCTGCTCCCTGAAGCTGGTCAAACAATTCATCAATCCTAGGAAGAGGGTATTTATTCTTGATTGTGACCTGATTGAGTTGTCTATAATCAATACACATCCTCATGGAACCATCCTTCTTTTTCACAAACAGGACTGGCGCACCCCAAGGTGATACACTTGGTCTCACAAATCCCTTGTCCAACAAATCCTGCAATTGAGTTTTCAACTCCCTGAGTTCTGCTGGGGCCATTCTATATGGAGCCTTAGAAATTGAAGCTGTCCCTGGTACCAATTCGATTGAAAAATCTATCTCCCTAACTGGAGGTAAGCCTGGAATCTCATCAGGGAAAACATCCGGAAACTCACAGACCACTGGAATATCCTCCACCCCTTTTGACTGTTTATCCTCCGTGATAAACGCCAAGTATCCTTCACATCCAGATTTCAACAATCTTTCTGCTTTCAAAGCTGATATCCGGCATGTTTTAATCGATCTCCTTTGCCCAACGAATTCGACAGTGTCCGAATGCAACGACAACTTGATGGTTTTATTAAAACAGTCCATCACTGCTCTATAGGTCGCTAACCAATCCATACCAAGTATGACATCGAAGTCCTTCATCGTTAAAAGAATCAGGTTTGCAGGTAAAATAAAATCTCCGACCTGAACTCGGGTACTTGGAAAATATTGGTGACAACGGACCTTCGTGCCTACTGGGGTACCGACTATTAATGCAACATCTAACCTCACTACAGTCTCATTGATATGTCTAGCAAAATCATGAGAAACAAAAGAATGTGTAGAGCCAGGGTCGAAAATGGCCTTAGCTTCTACCTCTGAGATTAGAACAATACCTTCCACCACTTCTGCAGAAGCATCTGCATCCTCATGAGTAACTGCATATGCCATGCCCATCTGCTGCGCTGGTACTGGCCTCGGTGCTCTAGGTTGGCCCACTGGTTGTTGTTGCCTTTGCTGCTGGAATTGTCTCTGTTGCACCTGAGCCGGCCTCTGTTGTCCCTGCACTGGCCTCTGCTGTCCTAGAACAGGCCTCTGCTGCTGTAGCGCTGCACCCCTATATTGCTGGTACTGAGGAGCTGGTGCTCGGTACATCTGCTGCTGTGGAGCCCGATAAATCTGCTGTGGTCCTTGCGGAGGTGCTGCTCTCCAAGTTTGCTGCATAGGAACACGAGAAGCTGCTAACTGGGATTTTGGAAACTGACTACCACCATTGGGACAATCGCGAACTTGATGTCCGAACTGCCCACAATGAAAACATGCTCCAGTCTCCTTGTAGCACTGTTCAGTAGGATGATTTTTCCCACACCGTCCACACAGTTGTCTCTGACCACCTGAGGGTTGACCTTGAAACTTTTGTTTCTTCGGGTTGCCTTGGCTAGAAGACTGCTTTGATTGATATTGCTGAAATTTGGCTTGTCTCTCTTCTGATTTCTTCTTTAGTGCACCTTCAGCCCAATATGCACTCTTTACCGTTTCCTGGAATGTCGGGCGTTGATTGTCTCCAATCATCATGTAAATATCAGCTGATAACCCATCAAGAAAACGCCTGATTTTCTCTTCTTCAGGAACGACTAGTGTGGGAGCATACTTAGCCAATCTGGTGAATTGCTGCTCATACTGCTGCACCGACATATCACCTTGCACCAAGTTTTGGAAATCTCTCTTCCACTGGTCCTTGACATATTTGGGAATAAACTTATCCATGAACTCCTTAGTGAATGTTTCCCACGAAATCTCTTCAGCCACTGCATCAGCTTGTACTACCATCTTCACCGAATTCCACCATTGAAGAGCTATTCCTCTAAACATGTAGGCTGCCAAGTTAACTCGCTGCTTCTGAGTACAGCGGAAAACTGCAAAGATCTGCTCCAATTGCTCTATAAAGTCATCTGCCGCCATTGGATCTTCTGACCCATGAAACTCAGGAGGAACCCTCTTCCTAAATTTCTCGTACAGGTCATTAGGATCTACTTCCTTTGGAGGCATGACCACTTGTACTGGCTGGGCTGCTCTGTCAGTCAAAGCTATGATCTGAGCTTGAAATGCTGCCCTATCATGATCTGCTTGTGCTCTCTCAGCAGCTCTCTCTTCTCTTTCTTGTTGCTTCTCTGCAGCTCGTTCAGCCTCAGCTGCTTTTTGTTGCTCATTCTGAGTAGTCTGCGATTGCATAAAAGCTTGCAACAGCTGATTAAAACGCTCGTCTGAATTGTTTGATCCATTCCCAGGTTCCTTGTCCTGAGATCTTGTATTACGTTGGGCCATGACCTGCAATAGAATAAATATGGTTTAGCTCCTATGAAACAAGCTAACAGACAATTCTATAGACTTTACAGTTAGCACTTTAAAGTCTGTCTAACGAAATTCGTAATCCTCACCACGTCCTATTGTTTCTGTCCATTTTTAATTACCGAAGATCGTGCTGGGCTCTGATACCAACTGTCACGTCCCCAAAATAATAATTGGGGGAAAACGTGAAAAATTAAAACAAATTCAAATTCCTGTGTTTAATACAACACAAGCTTCCAAAAGTGGACCCACATCACATCACAAACCGCGGTGAGTCCAAATAAAATTCCATTAAATGCAACGGAAGCTTCATTCAATTGGTATTCAATGATCGTAATTAAGATCCAACACGAAAATCAAATAAACATTCATAGTTAAAGTTGCAGAATAAATTAAACAATTACTACAAAAGGTTTATCATTAATATAAAGTTCATCTAAAGAGTTTCTAAGATGACGTCCTCTCTAATGCAGGCTCAGACGGCTCCGAAACCGTCTCCAGCATCCCACTCGGGTTCGTCAGTTGGCTCAAACGTTTGAAACGTTTGATCCTCCTCCGTCTCCTCGGTAAAGTAGGGCTCGGTACCTATGCACCAAATGTAGTAACGTAAATAGCAAGAACATGATCATAATTCGAAATTAAGATACGATATCAAAATGAGTAAAAACAATTGAAATTATAAGAAACAATGACAAAGATAAGTACAAGAAAGAACGTATGACATAAATCTGAAAGACACCAAATGGAGCAATATATAATTCAGACGGAGACAAGTGTCCCCGTTTTGGGTGGTCAGTCCTACATAATCGGGAAAGCCCGTCCACAATGTCGGTGGTCATAAACCGATCTATAAACACATAACAGGATAACCTGTTCACATACAAAGCGGATTATAAGTGATCCGGACACATCGGTGATCAACCGTCCACATACGATCTGCAGTCGTTCACAAATGACCCACATAAAAGGAAACATATATGCATAATAGACCCGAATAATAATGCTCCGACACAAGAGTCCTAAGTCAAAATGAAGGGCCGGCCAATCCATATCATAGTCAAATCACATATATCTAATTTGCCAAGCCACCTCATAATCCATAATACAAAATAGGGTATGCATCTAAAGGAATACATAACCTAAACCAATATATGCATGCAAATACAAAGGTTAAGACATATTATAAATTGATCCTAAGGTTAAACGTATACTCATATACCTGTCAACACACAATAATAACGCTAGTAAGTTAAGGACGTTACATCTCTCGAAATTCATGGTGCATAGATCCAATGAAGGATTTCCAATAGAGATGTATTGACCTTTCTCACTAGAGTTCATTAAAATCATAACAGGTAATTGAATCCTACGTCCATAAGATACCGTATGCCCTAAGACGGTTCTTATGTCAAGTCCAGGTAGATAATTTAAGGTTATTAGATCCATATGAAGTCCCATACTTGATATCATAAATCCCCAAATTAATCAGAGCCAGAACAATGAAAAATAAACACAAATTGCCTAAGTACACTGAACGTTCGAACTGTACGAGACCAACGTTCGAACGTTCAGGGTCTCGGGTTTTTGGCTGAGGGGCGAGCAGACTCGAACGTTCGAACGCACGAAGGGAACGTTCGAACGTTTGACGTCTCTGTCATTTGGCTCAGACGATTCTGAACTCACTCGTTCGAACGTTCCAAAGCAACGTTCGAACGTTTGACGTTCAGAATGTTGTCCGAGTTCGTACAGTCACAGAAATTGGGATTTTTTCCCTATTTATCCATTTTCCTCTCTTTTTCCTAAAGAGAGTGCATCCCATTCAAATTCACACGAATCGTAACCATTAGAAAGAGAATGGAATCCACATATCCATTTATAAAATCCTAATCTATCATTATCATTTAGAAAATGGCAAATAGACAAACCTATATGCATTAGATAGGAATCAAAGATCAATTAACGCATTCAATAACAAATTATAATAATGTACTTGCCTTAGATCCGAAGTTGAAAGAAATGTGCAGTAGGTTTCCTAACCAAAACCCAAATCGAGATTACCGGGGCACTCGATCATAATCCTAACACCGATCTGACATAAAGATGGGATAGAAACGTTCATATGAACAGATCTATGGTATTCCTACCCAAAACCTAACATTGAAAAGAATAAGAAAATAACCTAATAGTATAGATCTATTCCTAATGGTTTGAGGATAGTGTTACCTGAGATAAGAAAGTCGAACCAAGAATGATGGTATCTTCAGATCTTGATTCTGATGGCTGGATCTTAAGGTTGCAGAGGTTTGGGAAGTTGGAAGAGGAAGAAGACGAACAGGGAACGGGAAACGTTGCAGAGATTAGTGGGGAGAGATAAGGACGTAGCGGTTATTTAAAAGAGTGATTAGGTTAAGTATTGGGCTTAAGTCATTGGGTCGGGTCAAACTGCGGGTCAAGACATCTACCCATTAACCCAACTCACCAATCTACGCATCTGATCTAACGTGTGCCCCACTTAATCCTAACCACTTAAATAACTAAAATACATTCAATTAAAATAATAATAATAATAATATCTAATTAAAAATATATATTAAATATATTAATAGTGGGACCGGGATCTTACAATATCAAATTCATCTCATCATTATCTTAACTCATTTCTATCACTAGGGGATTTGACATATTAATCCTCCTTAAACCTGATTTTTCCAATTTCATTACTAAAACTTAAATAATGCCAATAGAGTCACTTGACTAATATATATACACACACTTACTTTTTTGCCCATATCCCTTGATATCATAGGATCCCAATGTAAAAAAGTAGAAAACTGTACTCATTCTTTTCAGTAACTTTTCCTTTTCACCTCCCCTTCCCTTTTTTTTACTTGCAAGATCACCACCATGGTGAGAAGTCGGGAGAGCTTAAGTGCATCAGACTTTACAGGTCGGTAAGTTGGGAGAGTAATCTTGGAAGATCATGGGATCGACAGTATATATATGTCACCGAAATTGATAAATCCTATGATTCACGGGACTGTCCGGTGATATCATGACTTTTATGCAGCATCTTAAAGTGCAAATATCTGGAAGGCCGGAACATTAGAAATGGTGGTCACATATGTATTTACTTTTCACAAAAAGCCATCTTCCATGTTTTGTAAATAAAAAATAAAAAAATTTGGTTGTTGGTTATAAAAAAGCTTAGGATGTATAAATCTCATAATATAATAGGAACAATGGATATCTAAACCTCATCATATCATGGGACTATCCTATGATATTATGACTTTTATGCAGTATTTTGTTTATAAACAAGTTAGGCTGCTGGACCTAGAATGAATGGTGGGCTTTCCGAGCTACTCACATTCAATTCCAGATCAAGTCCTGCACCTGTACCTATCTTCATATCCTTTTTCGTCTTCTTGTCTTCTCAAGGCTCACGGCTGGTTTCATAACATTGTAGACTGATTATAGCTGCAAATGGACCAGGTTGATGTTTCACTTACCTCCTCTCGGCCTAACCCAGTGTTGGGCAGAAAGTCGAGACTTATTGGCCAGGGGTTTGCCTAAAAATAAGCCCGTTTAACAAAAACAGCAAATAAAATGACTGGCTTGGACTTATAGTGCAAGGTCATAAACCTTACCTAACTAAGACTCTGTAGGCCAGCCCACCAAGCTCCTTGAAGTTAGATTTGTATGGGCTCATTACCAGAATATTGTTTGTCAGTAAGTTCGAAGGAATGGGATAAGGTTCGTACTGCTTCTGCCTCTTAAGTAGGAAACTCTTCCTTTTTCTTTCTTTCCCAAAGGACCTCAACAAATAAATGATAGGCCCTTGGGCCTCATTTCTGACCTATCTGATTGGCAGCTAAAGAAAAGTAATTAGGACGAAATTATTTCCAGTTACACTTAATTAGATTCAAACTGTGCCCTTCATTAATTCTCAAAATTTAGTAAACAACTCCTTCATGAGCAAATTAGCGAAAGGTCCCTCATAGAGGTCTTATAAGGCCTCCAGTCCATTAACTTTTCCTCTAAGGCTTGTAGTCCACGCAGCTTAGACATATATTGGCGAGAGGTCCCTATATACGCCATCTCATAGCGAGAGGTCCCTCGATACGCCACCTCATATATTTTCATGACCGAGTTGCCCTTTCAACTGATTAGGCATAAAATTTTAAATTTTCAAATTTTAAATCTTCCATTCTCCCTCTTCTTCTTCTTCAATCCAAACATGGATAGAACCTAAAAAAGCACCCTTTCCTTCTTCTTCAAGTTACAGGTTTAGTAATAGAACTCTTTATTCTTCTGTCTGCTACAGCTGATTGACTGCGCCGTCGCTGCTGATTTGTCGTCGCCGGAGAAGGTTTTATTTCCCGACCAACTTCAACTGAGTCGATCGAAAGAGGGGGAAATCCATCTATCATCTATTCCCAACACCTACTGGCTGTAGACCACAAATCCATCTATCATCGACCAAGTCATCAGAAGAAAGGAAAAGAAAAGAAAAATGGAGCGAGACCCACTCGATCTCTGTAAAATTTACATATCAGCTTAACCTCTACTACACCATCATGAAGATCGATCTAACACTACATCTATTCATATCTTTCTCTCACATGTAACCTTCTAGCCACATCACCGTTCTATCTCCCATCATCACCTTCATCATGTCAACAACCCCATCTTTACCTCTTCATCATGCCCCCATCCTATCTGTTCCAACACTCCCTTCATCTTCTTTAGACGACTTCATGGTCTGGGCCACAGCCGATCGTGTGTCCCGTTTCTGCGCTTGGGACACTTACACCAACAGAGAAGACGCTCTCAACTACCTCAAAGAGAAAGTCCTCCCCCATCCATGGATCCGAGCCATATGCATCGACGGCCGTCGATCGGAGCCATCTCAATCGTACCTGGGTCCCTCAGCGATCGATGCAGAGGTGAACTGAGGTGAACACAGAGAGAGAGCGGTGTACCTGGCTTGCCGCTGCCACTCGCCCGTTGTGTCTCGTCGCTGCCACTCTCGCCTGCTCGCCATCGCCCCGACACCCGTTTCACCATCTTCATTCTCCACTCTTCAATGTCAAAGCAGTGAAAGAAGCCAAAGGCCTCGACTTTCAACCCTTTATGTTCTTCCGGATCAGAAGTATTTATTCTGAGCCGCCGATCACGGATTCGATTTCATCGACTGAAACCCCGTGGCCAATAATCTAAAGCGCTCCGTGATCCAAGACTGATTCGAAGATGCGGCGCACGGAATTTTCGTCTTGGGATAAAAGGGAAGGTAGATCGATCTCAGAAGGATTTCGGATTGCAGACAGAATAGAGGATCTGTGTTCATTGTTTTTTGCTCTGTTTTTATCTTTTGTCAAATTCTGGGGAGGACCGACATCTCCCCGGTGATCGCTTTTGGCTCTGTTTATCTCTTTTGTCAAATTTATCTGAGTTTTTATTAAATTTATCTGAGTTTTGTTAAAATTAATCTGTTTTCTGTCATATTTCTTTGTATTTTTAAAAAATTTATCTGATTTTTTTTTCAAATTTATCTGAGTTTTTGGTAAGTTTATCTGAGTTTTGTTCAAATTTATCCGAGTTTTTGTCAAATTTATCTGAGTGTTGTTCAAATTTATTTATTTTATGTCATATTTCTTTGTATCTTTGGTAAATTTATCTGAGTTTTTTTCAAAATTTATCTAAGTTTTTTAGCAAATTTATTTACGTTTTTTGAAATCTATACGCGTTTTTTAAATTTATTTGCGTCTTTTGAAATTTATTTGTATCTTTTCAAATTTAGTGCATTTTTTGAAATTATTGCATTTTTTAAAATTTATTTTCGTTATTTTAAATTTATTTGCATTTTTTTAAATTTTATTTGGATCTTTTGAGATTTATTTGAGTCTTTTGAAATTTATATATATTTTCTGAAATTTATTTAGAAATTTAGAAATTTATTTACGTCTTTTTAAATTTATTTTTGTTATTTGATTATATATTGCTTTTTCTTAAACTTCTTGTATTTTTCAAAATTATTTCATTTTTTAAAATTTATTTTCGTTATTTTGAAATTTATTTGTGCGTTTTTAGAATTTATTTGAAAATCTGGGAATTCCATTAATCGTGGGCAATTAAATGTTAGTTAGCTATTATTCATGAGATATCGCACCAATCATGGGTTATGATTTAAAGAAAGGGTAAATTAGACATTTTAGGTATGAAAAAGTGTGGGAGGACCTTTGCCTCTATGTCTTTTTTTTGTGGACGGTTTTGCAACAAAGTGATACTTTGAGGGACCTCCGGCCGAAGCCCCTATATATACCCATCTATGTGTCTTCTGTTAGAACATGTCCCAAATTTGTCCCATCTGCGTTTGTGTGGGCCACTTGGGGGCATAATCCCATAGGATCAAAGGTCTCAGGGATACTCACGTCATTTTTTTAAAAATAAGGGTCATATTATGTACATTTTTCTTTTCTCATGAAAATTGATGTGCGTGATCTTTGAACTAACTATACGAGAGATGGCGATATCTAGGAAGAACAAGAACCAGCTTAACTCTGTGCCCAACAACAGCATCTTCAATCACATTCAATTATTCAAATGTTTCTTGTACATAAAAGAGAATTATACAGTCTTTGAAACCTCGCTCTCAGATTTGTCTAGCACTCTCAGGAGACGATAGATGACAGATGCAAAGATGGCTCCCAGTGTTGGCGCAAAAATATAAATCCAAATCATATCAAAATTCTTAGCAACAATAGCAGGTCCTAAGCTCCTGGCTGGGTTCATGGAAGCTCCGGTGACCGGCCTGCAATCCACCAAAATCCCATAAAGTGTTAGTAGGTGGTGGATTAGCTCATTTCAAGATGATGATGATGATGATGATGAATGAGCGACTTACCCTGCGATTAAGACATTAAACAGCACAGTGGCGCCTATAGCAACACCAGATAGCTCATTGATCTGTGAACACCAAAAATTTTATTAAAACCAGTTTGAACATGGAAAGAGGCCCTCACTAGCACACCTTTTATTAATACAAGCGTGCAACTTGGGCTGGCCAAGGTGGGATCATCATGCCTAAGCCCAGCCTGAATTGCATGCAGGTTAAGACCGACCACAGATGAAATCTAAATTACCAAGCCAAAACCTGAACCCGAGACTTTCTTCATAGCTGAATTGTGCGCGCAAAGTACTTGTATGAGAGAGTTTGAAATATGGACGAGACTTTCTTTGTTAAACTTTAATACCCTTAAATCAATCTAGCTGGTTAAAAGCTTGATATACATGAACTTAGGTTTCATGCATCAAATGCACGTAGATCCAGGTTAGGCCCATGTTGGATTTATGCCCATTGACAACCTTACATCGGTGCGACTGCTGTGGTGTGTTGCATATGGCCCTTGGGTCCATCGCTATGATCACCCCCAATCACTGTCTTTAGATAATACATACAATCTTTAGAGGGCCCCACATATCTGTCCACTGAACTTCAGTCTTCAGGTGGGTCCTTGCCATAATATCATGTAAAGGAGCCAAAGAAGGTTCGTACCGCTCTCTCATCAGTGGCCACCCCACACACAACGAACATCAAGAAGAAGGTGATGATGAACTCCCAAATGATAGCATCCAGTGGACTGATCCCTTGCTGAGGGAGTGTGAGGGTGGGACCCATCCCATCCTTACTGAACAATGCATTCAGTACCAGGCATGCCAAGGTCGAACCCCCCACCTGAGCCAGAATATAAGCAGGCACCTGCCAAAAAAGAAAGAATGAAATATATTTCATTGTTGGAAAGGTAACTGCATACCCCAAATTAATTTGGGTTTAGGTTCAAATCAGTACTGGAGTCAACAATATATGAATTTTATTTGGTAAGGTGAAGGCCTATGGGTTGGACGCATGCACCTAGAACAATGGGTCAAGAATCAAGATCAAGAGGAGTGGGCACTCACACTAAGTCCTGGATTTGGGTTTGGATCCAGGTCCCTGTCTAGCAAGTCGTGCCCATGTCTATGGGCCCAACTGAACTGGCCTTTTTTCATCCCTATTGATCCACATAGTCAATCCTTTAAACTGCAAAATGAACCAGCGATGAACCAAAAAAATCTATCAAACAAAGAAAGAGGAGTTGCATGATTTGTGTCATACCACTATTTTAAGCCTCAATCAATAGACAACTTGGACATAAGCTGTGAGGACGAAGAAAAAGTGCTACAACAATCCGAGACTCGTTGATTGAGGTAAATTCCTGATGACAAGGTACTCTTAGCCTGGAAAACTCAGGAATTGTAAGGCCCATCAGCTCAACATGTACGAATTCAAGGTGAAGATACCAATATCCTTGGTTGTAGGATAATATAGCTCCTGCCAAGAGAGAAGCAGAAGGAGAGCCAGACCCATTTGTTTATGGACATAAAACTCAACCTGGATTCAGGCCCAGGCTCGGCTGATTTGAGAAATATGTACACCTAATAGAGCTAAATCCCTTTGGATGGGCTTGGTCCTTAAGCATGTAGGGCCAATCTGGGCCCATTTAATATCAGACTGTGAATTAAGCCCCCACAGGCCTTAAAAATTAGAGCCCAAAACTAGCCAAATGTGGCCCAGCCTAGGATAGGGCTACAGCTGGCTTGGCCATTGAGCATACCTGGGTACAGATATTCCTTAGACACTCCCATAATATTCAATCTACAAAAATAATGTATTATGACATCACACTATAGATTGTCATACTTCTCTTCAATTCATATTTAAAAAGAGAAAAAGGAAAAAAAAAAAAAACACTTCAAAGATGGATTGATCTTGGCCTTTGGATTGTGCATTTTCTTGGATTCTCTTCTCTGGATGATCAGACTGTTGGCGTTTATGAACCAAAACACTACCAGTGTCTGCTGAATCTCGCTTTATCATACAAGAAACATACATGTAATTTTGGCCTAAATATAGAAGTACAATCTGGTAATCAAACTGTTTATCAACCTTGTGGTGACATTTAGCCCTGGCCCATCAGAAAATCAATGTACATACAAAGTTTTTGTATAATTGAGACGGTTTAGACTATGAATTTCAGTCCTACAGAATAGAAGAGAACGTACAGTACCTCTTTCTTAGTTTTTTTTAGCTAATAACATTCTTTCCATAGCTCACTTCTTACCTGTTTCCATGGAAACTTTTGGGAAGTTGCCAATGCAATAGTGACGGCAGGATTGAAATGTGCACCAGAGACATGGCGCAGGGTGTACACCATCACCATCACAACCAAGCCCCATACCACTGCCATGCCCACCAACATTAGGTTCCCTGAGCCTCTCTTGTTAACTAGTCCTGATCCACACCCCGCGTATATGAGACAAAATGTCCCCACAAGCTCCCCAATAATCTGTTAATGTGACACATACCAAGATTATATGTAGATACAACAAAGAGTGAGGCTGTGATACTAAAAATTCTTGTATATCCTAGAGTATCCTTCTTCACAAATTTCATTATTTCATAGCGTATTGCTTTCTTACTTTTCAACATATATATATAGTTTTGGAAAAGACTCTTAAGTAATCACAAATTTATCAATTTAGAAACTTTCTTTATATATAGATGAAAGAGTGATCTTTCATAGAAAAATCTCAGTATGAAATATAAAATTTCATGTTATGAATAGTAGGGATGGATATGTAGACAGATAACTTACCTTGTGGGTGTTAGCTGGAAAGGAGACCATGTTCATTCTCGATGACTCCTGCGAAGGCGGTTGTGGCAAAGGAGTGGCCTTTGCCGGATAAATGATAACTGGCTTATGATAAGGGCTTACTTCCACAATGGAGTAGTCACTGTTTACTGGTGTTCTAGGGGAAAGGTTAATGGGAGTTGAAGGTACCTGATCAGCCATCACAAACACTTCAAAGCAGCAAGCTTGGATCGAGGCCTTGTTTACATGGAATTATGCCTTTGTGGTAGGTGACATGGAGAGTTTAGTTTTATAAGGGTGTTTGGAATGTTTTGAGCTTTAAAAACTATTTGTCTTCTTTCATCTGATAGGATTAATTTTGATCAATATCTAAAAGATTTCTTTTTGTAAAATTATTTGTCTTCTTTCATCTCATAGGATTAATTTTCATCAATATCTAAAAGGCTTCTTTTGTTTTGGAATGGATGGCTAGGAAATTCTGATTCTGCCAAATGGCATGAAGTAGAGAAGTATTGAGATATCTATGGTTTTAGTTTATGGGCCTTTGTACATCTCCTAAAGCTTTACTTTTGACAAGGTACATGGTTACTAATTAGCTTTTGTAGGTTTATACTTTATAGAGATTAGAAATTCCATTGAGATGCTGTGGTATTTTAGTTGAAACTTGAAACTTGAAAATGTCTTGAGGGTTTGTATTGTAGTCAGTTATCGTTGTTTTAGTTTGTATCGTTGTGACAAGTACTGCAGGAAACGTAATAGATGCCTACACGTCAATTACGTTGTTTTAGTTTGTATCGTTGTTTTATATATGAGGCATCATTTGATGAGGAGTAATCAAGAAGAGTATATTGTTTGATGCATTGACCCTGTCTCATAGAGGTGGCAAAACCTGGCACATGATTGGGCATGGGGCTACAAATCCCGATCCCAAAATAACTTGTAAATGGGTAGACCCAATCTGGAGCCTAAATAGGCCTATATGAATCTAATCAAGGTGGACCTCCATTTAGCAGGGCAGGGTTTTGGGTGTACTTTTTACATGGAAAATAATATGAAGAGGAGTTTATCAGAAAAAACACTTTAGATGGACAGTAGATTTTGAGCCCGAGATTGTTTTAGAGGGTCATAAAAAAAAAAGTCACAATTATTTTAAGTGTTTTTTTTTAATGAAATTAGGATTTCGGGATGCTATGAAATTCATTGAATTGTTTCTAATGAGAACAGTATGAATTTTAGTAATTTTTTATGATTTTTCCTAGTACTTCCCTGTGGGTTCATGATTTTGTCGTTGAGGATGCCTTTCAAGATAGGGTTGCAAAAGAACCGATTTCGGATTGGAACCATACTGGACCCGGACCCGTTTTTAAATAATGGTTCCGGATCCAATTTTGACTCGGTACCCCGTTTTGTTGATTCATACCCGGATCCGGTTCCGAACCGGATTAGCTAGAGAGCTAAATCTAGTTCAAGATTGATTCTAACTTCTCTTCAAATTTTTAATTTTTTTTTTAAATAAGTAATCATTCAACTTATAACAGTGCCTTATAACAATGCCTCAAGTCTATTACCTTCAGCATTATAAATAAAAATGTCCGAAAAGAATTTTATTTTGAGGTACAGTTTACAATATCAAGGGCTCATATGCTGGGTCCCGGGTCCACGGGTCGGAACCTATATGGATCCGGAATAGGATCCGTTTATCAATTAAAACATAAATTAGGTTCCGGACTCGGACCCGTTTATAAATCGAAACCTAAAATAAGTTCCAAACCCAATTTTTTTTGAGTTGGAACTTTCGGATAATCAGAGAATCGGATACCCGTTTGCAACCCTAGTTCCAAGCTTTCCCCTATGCGACTACAGACAAAAAAAAAAAAAAAAAAACGAAAGAAAGAAACTTTAACCAATCACTATGGGTTTGTACTCATATGTGTTGCAGACGACCATTCTACCTTGCACCAAGAAACTTCAACCAATTACCATGGCTTTGTACTTATACATGTTACTTACCAGACGACCACTCTGGCTGGCACCAATTTTTTCAACAATGCTAACCTAGGTGCTCTCTGGAATAAGTGAGTTTTCTTATTTAATATGAATGACAGTATTCATGAAGGTATTGTTTCCCTGATTCACAATGATGGACCCAGTACAAGGGTCCGGGGGATGAAGCCCCCAACCAGACCTGAAATAAAGTAAAAAATTTCAGAGTCCTTGAGATTTCTTTTTGCATATTCCTCCTCCCGAGATTATTTTTTTTTACATAGAGCCCCCAAGTAAAATTTCCTCGGTCAACCCCGGCTAACTCATCCGACGACCATCTACTGACCCTCCCTGTGCAAGGTTTTAGGATATCTAACAAAAAAATTGCACACCAGTGATGGTCCGCTCAGCAATATCCTCAACACTGCACCACACTATCAAAATCAGGTCTTGGCAGGTCACTATTGAGGAGTGGGCTCCCGCTCCACTCGAGGGGGAGCAATGAAAACTTCTAGTATTTATACAGCCTCGATCTACTAACACCTTGAGGTTTTGATAGTAATGGTTAGCTCAGGAAATTTAAACTTTTGATTTGGTACATGATATCTTAGATGGTATTAGAGCTTATTGATTCCTGCCTTCTACGTATCAATTTAAGCTTTTGGGTACATGGTACTTTATAGTCTCAATTTAATCCAAGCCATTATAAGAACCGGTAAACCAAAATGTAGTCCAGCAATTTATGAATAAGGGAAGCAATTCTAGTTCCCCTTTTTTTATTCCATTTCAAAACCAGATACATACAGGATCGTCAAACATGCAATTTTTATTAAACGGATCTTTTCTGGCCCAGCCTTTTTCATGAAATTAACCAACACACTCTTTACTCTTTAGGGGGGTCATTTTCTTATTTGAGAATTTTACATCTAAGAGGAAAATGGAGGAATAAGGAGTTCATTTTTTTAATCAATTTCTTCCACACCTCCTCACTTGTAGTAATTTGGTTTTCAGATTCTGAAATTTGTCTTGACACTACAATCCACCATTGTCATGTCTGCCTCACATTGTATTGCATATCCCTCTTCTTCACAACTGCCTATCCTCCACTGTTGCACGACTTATTCAGTAGCCTTTCTCCACCACATAATCTCACCTCCTGCTTGTGCCTACCAGAATTGTTTTTGCTATTGTTTGTTTTGTTCAGTGGCTTCTTCACCACCAGCCCACTTTGTTTGAGCATACATTGGGTGGGCCCAATGAAATATGGAGTCGGCCATTTAAGTCTTGTCTTTTGTTTTCTTTCAGAGATATAGCAAGTTTATTTTTGCTAATCTGTCTTTTTTTTTCTTTCCAGGGTATGATAAGTTTATTTTGCATGGGCCCATCAAAATCTTTTATTTTAAGTAAATATGTGGATTTCAGATACATCGATTAGGATCCAATATTGCTCTTCAATTCGAATGGGAAGAGCTACTAATGCCACATACAAGCTTCTCCTTCCACATCCCTTCTCTTTCCAAAATTTCTCTTTGGACACCCCATTATCTCCAAAATACCCTTCTCTCTCTCTGCTGCCGCCCTACCCTGAGAGGCCGAACAACGGGGAGAGGGAGAGAGGGGAGAATGAGGGAGAGAAGGGGGAAGAAGGGAGAAGGAGGGCACGAGGGAGGGCTGGGCAGAGAGGGGCGGGGTTAGGAGGCGGGCGACGAGCAGGGAAAGGAAGAGAGGGAGAGGGAGAGATACAAGGAGATGGAGAGAGGAAAAGGGTCGAGCGTGGGCGGAGGTCGGCAGTATGGAAAAGGAGAGAGACGGAGAGGGAGAAGGACAGGGACACGGTCAGGCGTGGGCGGAGGTGGGCAGCGAGCAAGGAGAGGGGGAGAAACAGGGAGAGGGAGAGAGATAGAGGAAGAGGGCGCAGGTAGAGGTGGGCGGCGAGCAGGGAGAGGGAGAGAAGGAAGGAGAGGGAGGGATAGTTTGGAAATTTCCTACATAGGTATTTTGGTCATGAAAAAAAAAGGATGTAAAAGGAGAAGCTTTGATATATATATAACTTTTTGGCCCTTTCGGTGCATCTGTCTAGATGGAACCCACCTGGGAACTAATGGTCATGAGAAAAAAAAAGGATGTAGAAGGAGAAGCTTTGATATATATCACTTTTTGGCCCTTTCTGTGCATATGTCTCGTAGATGGAACCCACCTGGGAACTAATCCAATCAGTTGGATTTGCACTCATCTGAATGGACTGGACTATTGGATCGAATATCAAGCTTTTATTTAAATAAAGCCTCAGCCACGTATCAAAAGGTTGCATGCATGAGATTGACCTCAAATTTAATTTATGGGTCCTACCAAGATGGATCTTCCCATCCCCTAGTCCCATCATCAGTGTGGCCCTAGATGGGCCCCCAGCTTTGAATGCATCAGAACAGGGCCCTTGCTTTTTATCCAAGAATGGGCATCATATATTAACTTCTTGCTTCTTACCTAACCAGTGGAACATAGGTGGTCTACGCATGAAGATAGTTCCAAAACGGGATTCCGATCCCGGCTGTACCCCATCCCCATCGATATAAAGGGTAATTAAAAATGAAGATCATAGATGAATTTTAAAAAATTAACATCAAATTACATTTCTTTTATGGAAATATCATCAAAAGAAGATGCTATTCGATGTCTACGTCTAGAAATTCACCTCTGTTCATTTCTTTTAACCACCTCATGTATTCAATTCATATGTATTTTAATGCAAACAAACCGGACATATAAGGGACATGACTGTGAAAGTTGAGAGTTCAAAGCCGGGTTCTTCTCACGTTTTCACAGAGTGGAGTTAACCGCTCAGGAGCAACCTTATTGTTACAGTGGACTTCTACTGCCTCCATTCAGGGATCCGGACTCTTTGAGTTCAAGTCTTCCATGGAGCAGGAAAAATGTAGCCATCACCGTGGTAAATTAAATCCCACGAAAGGGTACAATCTACACATCCACCCGATGTCCCTCACCTCTTACCTCTTTAATAATTCTTCCTCGAAACTCAGTTTCCCATGAATTCCTTAGAATTGAATCCCATCAATCAGATTTGGTTATTTGAACTGTCCACTTAACAGCATTCTATGCCACGAGCCCGTGAGAACTGGAATAATAAACAAAAGTCCCATATACATAAGCCATTCTATCATAGTAATAGAATCAGATAGACCAGACCAGGCAAACCTTGGCCGAGCCACTTTAATTGGTACAAAAATCGACAGTATCAGAAGCTTGTTCCTAGCTCAACAAGTTGCTGGCCAGGACTGGACTGTCTAACTCGGTCCCATAAAAATCTGGCATCTTGGTTTAGACTATTGGCTCGGCCAAGATTAAATCCAAGAATAATCATTGTACCAAGAAACTGACTCCTTGGTGATAAACTCAATTCATTAACAATTTCCTGCCAAGTCAATACTTAAAATTCAAGAAAGATATTTAAAAAAAAAAACATAGAGATGCATATCCAGACAAATTTTTTACTAATAAACTCCGTCCAAATTTGACCCTCTGGGTAAACTCTGCTTAGTGGCATTCTTTTTGTTCTATTAACCAAGGCAGAGCCGGGCCCGTTTCTTTACTAGAATTTATAGAATTCATGTCTGGTGGTTGTCTGGAAATTTCATATACTGGTATTTGAAATGCTACCAAATTCTGGAATTATAAATTCGTTGTTTCATTCATGGCCTGAATTCCTACCTTGAGATTTTCATTCATGGCCTGAATTCATTATGTGACAAGTGAGATTTTCAAATCCTACTTGTTAAAGTGATTTTTCAAATGCTGGGTTTTTTAGAATTTGAAATGCCTGGAATTTCAAATGCCCAGGAATTCTGTGTGAATTCTGGTAATGAAACACAGAATTCCTGACAAGAATTCTGAATTCCCAAACAGCCTGAATTCCTGTCAGGAATTCTAGTAAGTGAACAGGCCCAAAGTGAAGTCAGGTGAATCCAAGGGTTCGAAGTATGTGGATGTTCATAAACTTGATGCATCAAAGACCACATCTTGTGCACCATACTATGAAGGGTATATATGGGCAAAAGAATCAGTTTAAATTTGAAAGACTATCCAAGCTGCCTTATCAATGACCTTATCAAATTCAAAATAATCCAAGCCAACTGATTAACAGTCCTAATAGGGATGGTTAAAAACTAAATATCGCCATAGACCCAATATTAATGGGTTGTATTATCAGACTCATTCAAAACCGAAAATCCGGGGTTTCTCAAAACCCTGTTAAGCAATTAAGCAACCAAAAAATAAACTTGACCAAGTCTGATACAATTTCTGGTTAAACTTGCCCAACTCGCCAAACTCGACTGCCCGTCAAGTTGAGCCAATTTAGCCCAAGTTGAATGCAGTCAAGTTTCAAGGTGGTAATGACCACCACCTTCCAAACTGCAATGGCACCAAAAATTTCAATGGCATACCTAAGATCAAGACAGCAAGCAAGGATCATGAAAGGAAACTTGAATGGAAAGGATAATACGTATACATGATTTTGATTTCTTCATTCCATGCTCACAACCGCAAGCAACTTACAGTCATTGCACCTGAACGGCTCGAGGAGGAAAAGCTTCCACAGTCAGCTAATTGGGTGATACTTATCAGATACACGCCTTGGTGGAAGCTTCCTAAGGATGAAGAGAACCATAGCTGATGGGAGAATCTCTACCAACTGAAAACAATGGGAGAAGATGAAGAGATGTTACTAGTTAAAAAAGAACTGATAGGCAGAGAAAAGGGGTTGTAGAGTAGTGTACTTACCATGTAATAGATGAAATTTAAAATAGGATGATCAATAACATCAAGATCAGCATCCTTGTTAAATGCAGAAACAGCAACCTACCAATGAAAATGGATGTTTAAGGTAGTGGATTTTGCTCTCTGCTTTTTTATTTTTATATACAAAAAATGTAGAAGAGAACCAACATACCACAGCACATCTGATCAGGAAACAAGTGCAGCATATCCCTGTTACAAAACCAACCTGCATAGAACATGAATTTAAGATTCAAGAGTGCTGCAGCAGTCACCAAAGAGAATAAAAGAATATGGAGTAGACGACTCCAACAAAGATGCAATGTTCACTAATTTCACGATCTCTAGAAATGATGAACTCCAGGAAAAGCATAGTTGTATTCTCTCCAAGAATCTCCAGAAATAAAATGTTTCTATGCTCTTGACTTTTCTTTCCCTAATTCTACAATCCAATGGTTCACAATTCTACTTCCTAAATGGAATGAAGGCAAAAGGAATATTGCTTCTAAATGTTGGATTAAATGTCATAGCCCGCGTAGTACGCCCATTTACGTTCTTAAATGGCCTGGATAGTGTGCATGGGATTGCAAACTACATAAATTGACAGCTTGGGAGTGAACTAGCAAAGGAACCACAAATAAAAGGTATAAGAAGAGCAAAGTCCATATGAGATTATCTTGCAAGAAAAAGGATGTTTGTCAACAAATTGGGTAAAGATTATGATGTGAAACATGCAAAGTGGGAGATTTTAGGTAATTGCTTACACCATTGTAGTGAATGGGTCATTGGATAAACAACCATGGATCAAGCAACAAGAAAATTATGAAATTCTTTCCTACAAAAAACAATGATTCTACCCCTTGTAGAAGATTCTTCATGGAAGCCATGCCCCAGTAACCCTCCGTACTCCTATGCCTACCAGATGCCAGATTCTCAAACATTCATGGCAAAACTCTGAACACAACCCAGCTATGTAAAACTTCCAAGGACCTCTCTCTAAGAAGGATTGTAAAAGGGATGGGACTCTTGAAAATTTAAACAGGGTCCAACAACCAAAGGAATTAGAGATGAGCCAAATCTACCTATCAATAATATTGTGCTATATTGCAGAGGAGCAAAGTGACCGAGGACTTGTTGGATTTCATACCAAAAATTAAGATGCATCTATTTTCCCTACTTCACATGATTAGGTAACTTGTGAACAAGGCTGTCAAAAAACAACCATCCTCATTGCAAACCTCATTCAGCTTTTTTTGGCGGCCTTTGGATTCAATCGGGAAGCGCCTCAGCATGAAAAACAACCTGAGAGGCACATACAGCTTCAGAAGAAATGGCAGAGGAAGGAGAGAAAATATATCATGAGAAAGCATGAATAACGTAGCACTTTCTTTCAGTTACATAGATGAGCTACATTACCTCCCACCATATATCAAAAATCCAACAGCAGCAAAAAACGAAATGGCAGCAAAGAAGAGTTTAGCGACCTCGAATGCAATGGGATTCCGAGATACTCCTACATATATCCAAATGCCAACCTGAACCCATCAGAAAATAGCATGGTTTAAGAGTATAATTAGCCACTGTAAACAACGACATAAACTACAATAGTACAATCTGTTAAGCTGTGCTACATGGACAAACTTTTTGGCCTGAATTTGTGACAACCCCTATGATATCCCTTGAATATATTCAAGGGATATCATAGGGGACAAATTCAGGCCAAAAAGTTTGTCCATGTAGACCTCTTCTAAATGGAAACCAATAATATTGAAAAGTATGATATCCTCTATCCTGCACCTGAATGAGGTACACAACTCCATTGATTATTACATATGCGGGTCTAAGATGATCGATGGGAAGGCTTCTTGCCTGAAAATAAATGTTATGAAACAATTTAGCTTTCAATATCAACTTCTGCATGGTTATTGGTTGGAGACTGACGATGAGATTAAGGCACCTGATGATATATCTCTGCCCAGAACAACACAAGTAATGTGTATGTTGAGAAGAACAGAAGGCCTGGAAGATCTAGAACAGCCATTTCAAGAACCTGTATCAATACGATATTTTTTAAAATGGCACACTTAGGCAAAATTAAAATGGCCACCTGAACTACAGATATATATTACATAGCTGAACTTGAATCAGGTACTGAGTAGGCTTCAGAAACATTCCAAAGGTAACTACCTTTTTTTTCTGCATTCGGCATTTACCATCAAGACAGTGAAAGAACATCAATGGCCACCAGAGTAAACCACCTTCTTCATCTATAGTGATAGTATAAAACATGGACGTCTGACCAGACTGGGCTTGGCGTATTTATTTGTTGGGACTTGGGACCGACATTGGGGCCTGAGATCAGCCCACTGGAATAACTTTAAGAAATATCCATAACAAGATACTGTGTTTTCCAGTTCTTAGAGAGGTCAATGTTGCTAAACCCATTTAATGATTGCATAAAATTTGATCCCAGGCCCAATGGAAAGGCATAATATTCATGTGAAAGCCTTCCTGTAGACTGGCCCATCATGGCAGGTGCCCACAAGCTTGATTCCATTAAAGGCGTGCTTTAAAACCCCGACTACAAATTAACTTAAAGGATCATTGCCAACCCAAAAACATTTCAAATGAACAGAGGAAAGTAAAATGATAGTGCACTTAAATATATACCACAACATTGTGCATGAATGATTCATCATATTCATGTTAAATTGATCTGATATGCTTACATGAACCACATACTAGGCAAATAAACTTACTTTTGGTCTGATAACAAACACATGCTTATACAGTCCGAATAGAATAGCACGCACTGTCAGAAAAAGCAATATGGTTAATTGCAATGTTGATAATGGATAAAAATGTTGAACTTTCAAAAGGAGTAGATAAAGTTTTTCTTCCAAAATAATAATAATAATAATATAGTTGACATGAGCCTTACATCCATTTACTAAAAAGTTCATGAAGTGGAAAACCTTCTGTGTTGTCCAACCAAACTCGGGCACTCTTAGCTGAATGCGGATGAGTTGGACCTGAAAGACAAAAAACTACATGAAGACTAGATGACAAGTAATATTACATTGACTGTGCAGAGGGAATGAAGAACATTTGAAGCGCGATAAAACTGTGTGTGTGTTTTGTGTGTGTGTGTGTGTGTGTGTGTGTGTGTGAGAGAGAGAGAGAGAGAGAGAGAGAGAGAGAGAGAGAGAGAGAGAGAGAGAGAGAGAGAGAGAGAGGCGATGAAAAATAAAAAAGTTCTGCCAAATTACAGTTGCTGCTGAAAGGAAACAACAAGAAGCAAGGTCAAGAAGCTGTCACATTTTCTCACTTCTACATTCACTTCATATTTCAATACAAGATAATGAAAGTAATAGCTGCGGTGTCGTAGAGACCGAAGCACACTAAAAATACTATCCACCATTCCATCAGTCAAAGGAAGAGTCCTATTTTCTTTCCTTATGAGAACACAAGAAAGGCAAACATACTAGGTTAGTCAAGAAAGCATGTCCCTCCAAATAAAAAGCAACATTACAACTACCCTTATATCCATTTAAGCAAGTCTGTAGTTTTCTCAAGTGTTTCCCTTGGCCACTCTTTTTAAGGAATCAGCAGAAAGATAACTCCACTTTCCAACTTTTAGTTAAGAAATTCCACATTCATAAGTGAAATCACTGGCCCAGAATAAATTCAGTGCCCTACAATTAAGCCGCAACCTTTTAAATATCATTAGAAAGTACTGGAATAAAATTTGTCAAGTAGATCTACTACATATGCAGGAATAAACTGATCAAAAGCATCATCTTTCAAAAAACAAAAAAACAAGTCACAGTAATCAGAAACATGCAACGCATCATATTGCGACATCATTCATCATTAATACCAAGGTCCAGCTCAAAGCAATGAAAAACACACATCACAGACAGGAGCTCAATTGATACATCCAAAATCCAGTGATCAATTATCAGACAGATCATATTCCTGATTCAACCTCCATCCATTCTATAGGAAATTGTTGAGCTGACCAGACTACCAAAGAGTAGAACACATTTCAAAGCCATGTCAAGGTTCTAGATTGAGTCGGTCATGTTGAAGTGGAGCTTTTACTCATTAGGAATTCAGGTTAAGCAAGATTATAATGAACTTTTTTAACATCACGAACAATTATCATCGAAATCCTATACCTCTATTTGTGGATGCATGTACTAAGAGAATTAAAAATTGTTAAATATGTACCCTTCTTTTTTAAATGAGGAAAACTTTTAGCTTCGACCTTGTAGAATCTTACACCCCATTGAGCTACCACTTATCCCAAAACCAATTGGTGATGGGAAACGGCACAACAATAGTTTTATTGTGAGGGCGAAGGCTCAACCACAATTATGACCGCTTAGGAGCGAGAGTGGACGCTGACCTCAACAATCCCTCCCTCAACGGCACACCCGCCGCGACTCCTGCTGCGTAACTCGCAAAACGCGTGTCCCGTGACTCGAACACCCGACCTACCACGCTTTGATACCACTTGTAGGATCTTACACCCCATTGAGCTACCACTTATCCCAAAACCATATGGTTTGGGGATAAGTGGTAGCTCAATGGGGTGTAAGATCCTACAGACCTTCATTGGTTCTCCAAGAAAAGAAGACAATAATTCCATCCTACCCAATTGTTTGTTCAAAATTGTTCCAGTACATACTACATAGTGAAGACAACCATTCTATTGTATATAAGTGTTCAAAATTGTTTAACAATTTTGACATTTGTCACTTTTAGATAATCACTAGGTGTGTAAATTGACCATTTGCAGATTGAAGTACCCTTCCAAAGTGGAATGTGTTCAATATCACTGTTATAAGCAAGGTGATCCTCTATCTTCTCGAAGTTCGTTTACAGAGTTTTTCAAAGTCATTAGTACTCTAAAGTTCCATTGGAAACTATGCGGACACTTCTCATGATGTGTGTACTGATCTCTCCCATTGTTTTTTTCTCAAAGTAATGTGCACAGCATCTATTTGTTAGGTAGATTGGTCGTCTTCTTATTCACACGTTATTCTTTTGGGATGTATTGGCTAGTCAGACGTGATGTGGTATCAAAGCAATGCCGGGTCTCGAGTTCGAACCCAAAAGGTGGCGTGGGCAGGTACATATCACATAGGTAGGCACGTGTGGGTTGCAAATTCAAAAGTCATCATGTTCAAGGGGGTATTAAGTAGATTGGTCTTCTACTTCCTGACAACTTGAGCTTTTGGGATGTATTGGCTAGTCGGACGTGACACTATCATCTCAACCATGGATCAACATAGTGGCCACTAGGCCCGAGACCGCTACGCTACAAACAATTTAGTGCTGCTAGCAAAAGTAGGGGCCGCTACGGCTGCCACAGTCCCACTACAGACCGCTATAGGCCGCTACAAAGTGTGATGGACATTTACTCTACATAATTTTTTAAAACACACGGTAGAGCTTCTTTCTTTTGTTCTTCTCTCCAAGCAACATTTCTACCATTCCATGCTTTTAAGAACACTAAAAAACACAAGATTTAACCAAATTGAAGCCGATATATAGAGTTTCTCTCAAGGGCTCTTCTCTAAGTATATCGTGGTAAACACGCCCTTTGGTATGAGTAGAGGTATTCTTTTCTCAATTCTCTACAAAAGTACATTGCTTGTGTTTAATGGAAGTTAATTTTCCATTTGGTTTGATCTTTAAGCTTTATTTGAGCATTACTTTATAATTTGTTGATCTTGTGTTATGTATAGTTATGCTAAAATTCTTATAAATTATGAATTTTGAAATGTATAATAGTTTCTAACTTAGATTAACTAACGTGAAAACATGTGAAAAAATAGATAAATATTGTTGTTTTATAATCATTCATCGATACAAAACCTCTACGAAATGAAGGGACCGTTATATCCCCTATCTTAGTTACTACAAAAAAGAGAGCATCAAATTCTAACATTTAATTTCAATAATCTAGATTTTTTTGGATATTTTTTTGAATTTTTGTTTACCACTTTTTCGATTAAGACAGCTAGGCTTATACGTGTCGCCCGCTACGTAGTATTTTAGCTATCAGCCACTACGTCCACCAGTACCGCTATTTTGGTCCTTGATCTCAACCATGATTCTTCAAGATCAATCTTCTGCTCAAATTACTTTAACTTTCCCAAAGCCATCACTAACTACCAGCAACGGGAGAAAGTTCATTTCTCATGGCCTCGCTGATTCTTTTGTCGCTATATAGAGGCAAATACTACTCATAGGTCCCTTTCCGAATCTCAGCAAGGTGTACTTGCTCTTGCTTCAACTAGAAAATCAATACCAGCTTACCACTATGGAATAAATGGAGCCACAACACTTGCTGGTGACACTTCTAGTCGATCCATGACCGAGTGTCAATCTGGCCATGGCTATCAAGGACCACATTGTGAGCATTGTGTGAACTTAGGCCAAGTGAAGGCAAACTGCTACAGACTATGCCCAAGCAGACTCATGGTGCTCATTCTTCCCAGCCCATACTTCTACCACTACAGAATCTGATGCCACCACAGCATCACCAATCCTGCATTCACCCTGCCACTTCACCTATCAATATTGAGCTATATAAGCATTCATTTTCCTTCCTTTACACTAAATCCATTTCTTCAGCCAAGGAAGTATGTGCCACAGTGGGTTGATTTGTCACTTCCACTTTTTGTTCTTCACGGATAATTGACACTGGTGCATCAAATCATTGTGCCTATCTTTGTCTTCTCTATCTTCTCCATCTCTAAATAAGCATGCTCCAACCATGCAACTTCTGGATAGATTCACACTTTTTGTTGTCCATGATAACATCTATTCTATTTCCCCCCTCATTTCTCTCCATGATGTTTAATATGTACTTCTCTCCATGATGTTTTATATATCAGGACCTTTTGATATACATTGTTCTGTCATTCACTAACAGCTTGAGCTTTTGGTGTTTCTGGTAATTAACACGGTATCCAAGCTAGGGTCATGTGTTCAAATCCCAGGGTACGTGTTTCCGTCCACATATGGTCATTTGGCGCATTTCTATCCTCGTGTGGAGCCCCACACGTGAGGGGAGCTATCAAGACCTTTGATATACATTGTTTTGCCATTCACTAACATCTTGAGCTTTTGGTGTTTCAACTTAATTTTCTCTCGGTAAGTAACTGGAGACTTGAATTGTGCTTTTTTATTATTTTTATTACCTTTTCTATTATCCACAAGCTTCTATATCACTTTTTCCATGTTTTGCATCTTGAAAATTGTCATTTAGCAAAACATGCTTGTTTGCCCTTTCCTTCTCATGCTATTAAAATTCTACTCTTTCTTTTGAATTCGCTGCGACTCTCTCATACAATGAATAGTGCACACTGGCTCCTCAAAAGAGTTGATGACTAATTCATACTGTTCTTGGATCTACTTAAATTGTTAGAAATTGGAAACTTTCTATTTCATTAAGAAATTTTGTACCATAATCAAAACTGAATTTAGATACCAAATCCATTTTCACTAGTTAAAATGTGTAACTTGTCAAAAAGACCATTTCCCATTTCAAAATATACCGCTTGACCCGACCGTCTTCCCATGTTTTACCCCTAACTGCCGGAGTCATTCAATACTGAAGTGGATGGCTATGATGCACTTGAAGAACATATAATTGGACAATCAATGGCCTACAAGGAAGCTTATGATTGAACACATGGGATCCATTCCCATGTGTCATGAGATCCTCAGTTGTGTCCGGGAACCCAAACAGCCCCAAAATTGCTGGAATTATACAATAACAGCGGCTGGATTGAAAATTCAGAACACTGCAGGGCGGGTATTCGTAATTTTCCGAAATTCTATTAAGAAAATGCAGCAGTCAAACCGAATTTTTGGGCTTAAAAAAGTGGACCAAATTGGACCCAAATCCAATTGGATCCAGCACCATTGGGTTGCCAATGGGTGGGCTTCAAGTTGGTAGGACCTACCTCACCAGATGGTGGGCCATGTGAGGTCTACAGGCAGAATTGTCCAGAAAGTTCTGGACAACTCAGCCAGTGAGATGATTGGGAGAATTTTGAATTTTTCTTTGCTTTTTTTTGGCTCTCTAATTAGATCAATCGAGCATCTAAATATTATAAAATATTGTAATGTGATTAGGATGATTGATAAGAGTGATTTTTCTAGAGAAATCCATGGGATTTATTTGTATGTAACAGTCACTGTGGATAGAACAGAGTGAAGATCTTGAATAACGGTTCTGAATAACCCTTTTAATACTTCTTCTCCATGTCTTTCCTTTTCTCCCTATTGTGAGTTGATGGTATCACATTTAGGAGTGAATTTTGTGTGATGTTGGTATCTATAAATCTTGTTTGTCACCACCTTAAGCAGTCCTTTAATCTGCAGATTTACTGCAATTTGGTTGCTGTCTACAGGCTTCTTTGATACCCATGGCGGACCCAATTTTTCATTTGAGGGGGTGGAAGGTGGCCATAATGTCATTTTCTATTACTCTGTAGTTTTTAGGGAGGAGGGGGAGGGGGGTGACAGTTTATTTTTGATGGGGCTAGTGCTTCTGCGAGGTCCGCGGAGGTGAGCGCCCCCAATAGCCAAACCTGGGTCCGACCCTGCCCATGCCGTGACTGCATCAGATACCCACCTCATCATTTATTCCTTGTCACTCAACCTCAATCTCCTCCTCTATCTACTCTGGACCCTCCTGTTTTCACCCCATTCCATCTTTCAGTTCAAATGCCTGAACTTGACCCACCAGGACACCACTACATGTACCTTCTCTAGCTCCTGACCTACAACATTCTACCTGCGCTCCCTCCCACGCCAAACAGCTTGCAGATTATCAATGCTCCACTGCAGCTGTGGGACGCAATTTCTTCCTTCGCCAATCCCCCCTTCCTTGTAGTTGCAGCCCACAGGTATCCCCTGTCACCTTACCAATTTCTTTGGCTCTTGTAATCTCTTTCACAATCATTTTGCTTCCCGCTCAGCCATCTCTTTTTGTGACAAGCCAAAGACCCTAAATGGCAAGAAGCTATGGCTGCAGAAATTAGGCCATGGGCAGACACCACCAACTAAACACCCCATTGCATGCAAGTGGGTGTACAAACTACAAACTCAACTTCAAAGCCAATGGCACAATGGAACGTTACAAAGCCTACTTAGTTGCTAGGGGCTATACTCAAACCCAGGATCTCGATTACAATAAGACTTTTTTGCTCATGTTGCCAAACTACTGACATGCTGTGTCTTCTCATCGTTGCATCAGTACGCAGCTGGTTCATAAACCAACTACCTGTCCACAACCAATGTTTTCCAAACATGGGGAGACTAATGCATTTCTCAGGCAATCACAGTACATTACTCTATTTGCAGCAGCCTCTTGGGTCCACCTTTATAGCGCTTCCTGGATATGATGACAACATACTTGACACTAGAAATAATACAGTCAATATCCACACTGTGGACGCTATTTTACACCATCACTTCCGTATCAAGGATCTCAGCCTATGAATTATCTTTCTAAAAATGGAGGTTGCTCTTCTGAATTACCTTCTTGGAGCCTGACCGGCTTCCTTTCCCATGGAGAAAAATGTGTTCTAAGCAAGGTTACCTTTTGGATGATTGACCAATTAATTTACTTGACCATTACATGCCCAGAAATTTTCTCTATTCATGTCCTAAGTCAATTCATGCCTGGCACCAGCACCACACATCTCTGATACCCCTTTTGGCATCCTTTGCTTTCAAGACCCAGCCAAGGACTCCTACCATCTTTTACCAGTGTTCTTCAAACCCAAGAGTACTCAAACTTGAACTGGGCCAGCTCTCCCATGACTCGTCGTTCAACCTTCAACTTGTTCACTCTTCTTGTGACATCCTATATCATGGAAGAGAGAATCAGAACACTGTATCTAGCTCTTCAACCAAAGCCGAATTTAATCCATGCCCCTGGCTACTTCTGAATTGACTTGGCTAAGGTACCTACTTCAAGATCTTGGTATTTCACATACACACTTGGAAGGGGGGCTCATTTTCACACCACGAAGTGCAGGTTCAATTCACCACTCAAATAAGAAGAAGATGAAGAAGATAATCTTAGTGTCTCACATTCCCAACCAATTAAACTGACCTGTGATAACTGATGACCAACCCCCTCTTCACATAACTCCCAATCCTTTCTTCCACGAGTGCGCCAAACAATCAAGTTCCAAACATATCAAACTTGATTGTCATTTTGTTTGTGAAAATAAAATCCAATCTGGGTTTCTCCAAACAGCTTATGTATTTCTGACCTCTAACTTACTGACATTTTTAGCAAGGCTCTTGGCAAATAAGTTTTACCTACTTCAATGCAAGTTTGGTGTTTTTTATAACTTGACTGGGAGCATTAGGATCCATGCGCCAGCTTGATGTTGCCCCAATCAAACCCAATCAACATTGTTCTAACTTACCTTAGATGGGCATACAATCAATGGATTTTTCTTAAGGTATCTGTATATATCCCCGCTGTATTCATTTGTAAAGATATGATCAAATCAAATTCAATTGATCTCTTGACATTGGGATAAGGAAAACTTCAAGGTTTTGTCAATAAGTTGCCTTCTCTCTCTCAAAAAAAATCCAACCCCAAAAAACACCATGTTGAACCAAATAAGGAACAGGTTAATCAGCAAGTCACCTCCCGGCCGGATACAAATGAAGCCCAATGCTTGTTGATTCTGACCCTAAAACCGACTTAGAAGACCCCAAGAGCATAACTTGCATAAATTATAGTAAAAGAGATGGATAAATCAAGTGAGTTGTGTCCCTTGTCTCTCTCCAAAACACCGATTATATATACCCTGGTGACTATTGGCTGAATCTTAATTGGCCCCAGTTTAGAACAGTGCTTAGTATGGGACCAGAATCACCAGTTGCAATTAAAAAAAAAAAAAGTACTCCTCAACACCCAAATCCAAACAAACATCAGTGTTTCCCTGTCGGTAAGAGTTGGTCAAGGGTCCACTCAAATAACAGGGAATGTAGCATAGGATAGGTGTCATGAAATTTTTTTTTTTTTAGTCCCTCTCAAGTTTCCAATTTACCGACGCGGAACAATCACAGAAAGGAAAGTGTAAACAAAAGTTAACCACATAAAATACTATTCCACAACAATCAAAATCACAATAACATTCAACATCGTCAATGATCTAAATTTACATTCTCAATCAGTTATATACTGCGTTGCGTTGACAGCAGCTCATACCTAATTTAAGGTAGGTGCAACTCATATTTCTTTCGTTCGAACTAGCTCGCGTTAACGCAATGATACCCACTGTTAGATCAATCAAATTGGACAAATTTCTAATGATCTTATTGTATGTATAATCAATCCATTTGAATCAAGAATTGGGCATGTTTTTATTGGACTGGTGTTGTGAATTGTGATATGATCGGATCAAAGAGAGAAAGAAGGAAGGTCAGGTACTTACGAGTGCTACAAAAGCAACAGTAGCATGCAAGGCGCAGAGTACGTAGAAGAGATTTCTATGCGAGTCCTTGGATCCATTCATCTTATTCCACCAATCCACCAAGCTTTCTCTTTCTCCTCCTCCTCCTCCTCCTCCTCCTTCGTATTCCATTCTCATCAGCGCCATTAACGAAAGCTTACAACAAAACTGTAACAAAAAAGAGAGAGAGAAGAAGAAGAAGAAGAGGAGGAAATGAGAGTTGGATCTCCGGAATGGAAAACTCGGTTACACGTGGAGGAGGGAGGAGATGATACTTGGCGCGGTTTTGGAGACTGCAGTTATGTGGTGGCATATTCGATGAGTGTGCGACGAGGTTGCGTTGAGAATTGCCGATTTCCAGACGTCGAATCTGAAACTAAAGGCACAGGTCACAATCCATTCCAGGGCAGAACTGAGATACATACATACAGCACCCAGGTTAAAATCATGGGTGGGGCCGCATTTGAAAAATCCAAACCGCTTCACTATTTAAAGGCCCATTGTGCGCTCTGCATCATCTGAATACTTAAAATCTATTTCAATGGGCCAACCGATGAATTGGCCTGTGGCCACCAAATTTCACACAAATAGAATCTTTTCATTTCTGCCCTCTAAAAATATAGAGTAAAGTAAAGAAAGTTAATCACGGATTTCAAATTTAGTTGATCCAATGAATAGTAGAAAAAAAGCATATTATTGATGACATGATTAATGCGTATGATTATCAACATATAAGTTTTGCCAATTGAATTATCATTTATGTGCTTAATCATATGGTGAATATATGAAAGTTATTTTTAGCGATTCAGATTTTCAAGAGGTGGACCCACGGTGGTGGAGTTTAATGCATCCCACTAGCGGGAAGAATGTGAAAGACCCTTCAAGGATCCGGATTTCTAAAAATAGGGCATACCGTTTTTTTTTTTTATATTGAAATTGGTTCACTCTTGAATGTTTTTGGATGTGTATAAGAATCAACATATACCATATACCTTCTCAATTAACATTTTATAGGCTTGCCTCCACATTATTTGATCGACTTCCACGCTCTTATTTATAAAATCTGAAATAGGTATATATACTTAAAAAATATTCTGAATTGAAAAAAAGGCAATTATACTCTCAGGTAACCGTTTTATAAATAACGATATCGTTAGGCAGGTAACAATATAGGAGGGTAATTATGTCTAAAAAATTGTATGGCACCCTAATCCATCAATTTTGTGTGTTTCTAGATTAAATCATGGAATCAGAGTTTAAAAATAACTTTTTTCAGGAAAATCTTTATTTTATATAATGCAAAGATTCTCACCTATTAGCAGATTGCATACAATGCACACGCAATTCAGCTTTCTACTTGGAAGCATTTCTATTAATGGATGGAAGTGGCATAGATATATAGAAAAACTCTTTTCTTGGTTAAGGGTCATGCAAGGAATTGGCCCCTTCAGTAGCCTCAAATCTTAATAGTCTTTTAACTATAGAATTTCTTTTAGATTCAACCTAATGGTAGATAAAGGTCTGATGAACATAACATTGGATCATAATTGAAGATCATTGAGGAATAAGAGTGTGAAATGAGTTACATTGGTCAAAGGTGGGCCATAATGAGCCCCAAGTGCTGGACTGCAGAAGCAGTCTCTAAGGAGAAAATTCTCCATATATAACATTCTTAAGTATTATCATCCTATAATATGAAGTCAATGTATAATAATAATACAATAAATATGTCATACACTCGGGTAATTGGTTTAACAATCAGATTTGAAATGTGGATGGTATCAATCGGGTAAAGAAAAAGGAAAAAAAAATAAGGCTCCATGCCTAAAATTTTCAAGTGACAAAATAATTAGAGGTTTATTGACATCCCTAATTCTGAGTCCCATTTCTTGTCAGTTGATCAAGTGCTAGACAAGATCTCAAAATATCTTATATTTCTTACTTATGAATATGGCTTTAAAAGAGGATTTTGGACAATAAATTTGGTAAAGCCAAAAATTTTATGTTTAGACTATTGTAGTGGTTTTAGGTTAATTTCTCATTTAATTTAGATTTTTTTCTTACCAGAAGAAAATTTTTAAAATGTCCACTCCTTTAGTTGTTCAGAAAATCAAAACGTTTTGAGTAGGGGTGTTCACGGACCAGGCCAGCCCAAGCCCGAATCCTATCCAGCCTACTTTAGCCTGGGCTTGGATTTTTTAGTTGTGCCGTTAATAAATGGGCCGGGCTTGGATGGATTGTAGAGAGCCCAAGCTCGGCCCGGCCATAAAAGTAATTGTAGAAAAACTAGAGGGATAGAGGATTTGAACACATGACATCTCCTTGAGGTACAACTAACTAAACCAATGGAGATAAAGGTTTTGGCATTTATAAGTGTCCTATTTTTCTTTTCATAATGTTTTCGACTAAGGGCCAAGTTTAAGAAGTACGGCCGGGCTTGGATATTCCTCAGCCCGGCCTAGCCTGGCCCATGAACACCCCTAATTTTGATGCGGGGCACTAGGAGTCATTTTAATTGAGTGTGTTTTTTTAGCTCAATGGTTTACACATTTTGTCCCACCTTAATTGGTTTAGGGTTTGGATGTCCTAAACTATTAATTCTCTCTTTGACCTGGTTACATATTTATTGACTTCGCACCCATTGGGTTGGTCTATGGTCACATCTATATTTGGATTGAGTTACAAAACAAGTGTGAGTAGATAATACGAGTTTACCCATTTAGTACAAAAGCAAACATTTTGCCATCTTACTTTCACTAAAAGGGAGGTCATTTGAATTCACCGCCGATCTTCATTTTTAACCACTTATGTCATGGATTGTCCCAATTTCTATGTATTTTAATATAAACAAACAAACAATAAGGGGGACATTCCTGCATGCAAATGTTTCAAGTTGATTATTAAGGAAATGTAGGGTATTACGCATGCTCAAGTCGTCAATGACTTAACACGCGAAGGGGTTGGATTGGTGATGCTATGTAGCATAGGATATTATTATGAATATAACTAGGAATGTTCTTTTCTTGGTGTGGTACTTATCCTTTATGGTTATGTTTCCTATTTTGCTTAGAATTTTATTGAGCAGGTGTGCTTATATTGGTATATTGGTGGATGTAATGCAGTTTAGTAGTTGTAAATTTCTCTCTCCTATTCTCCCTCAACAATGCAGTAGATAATTTCCCCTCTAGAATAGGCACTAGCATATGATTGACTCTTGGAAGGCTCATGAGAGATGCTCTAGGCTCTTTGGCGAGATTTGCTTTTGGAAATTTTAAATAGCTCAAAATCAATGCCCTCTGTGTAATTTACAAGATTTTATCACATTTTACTCAAATATAAGTTGAGTTCAACATGAGATTGATCAATTATAAAACATGCAAATAACATATTATAAAAAAAATCAATCATTCGATAGCGATATCACGGAGAACGTACACTTATTAAATTAAAATTTTAAGAGGATCAGTACAAAAGGTGGTTATTTATTTGATCAATTAATATACTTCAAGGTATTGTAGAGTCCTGCGAGTTTCTATGAATCTATGTTGGAATCTCATGTCTTTCACTAAGTAGAGGCTGTTTAGGGCCACTCCCACAATGGTAATATCAAGATATTTATTTAGAATGGTGTTTCTTGATAACATGGATTTTGGTTGAGAAGTTATAAAAAAATCCCTCCACGAGCTAATTAGTAATAGGAATTTGATTTTTTTCCAAAAAGGGATAATTTGATCTTAAGTGAATTTTTTCTTTACCAAAATGCTCATAATTTTGTGATATCACTTGCTATGCCTTTACCAACTCTTCCCTTACACACACAATTACTTATCTTCTTTTCTTTACCATTTTTTATTTGCTGAGTTGGCCCAGTGACCAAGAACATTAGAGGGAACCTGCCCCTCGAGGGGCAGGGATCCATTCCAGAAGGGTGCTGTGGGAGTGGGGCGTGCTATCCACAACAACACCCCATGACACCCTCTTTTCTTTACCATTGTTCAGTCCTTTTTTTTTTTTTTCAACATATGCACAACCTCCTTTATGGCGGGTTTAGGGAGGAAGCGAAGGCACTTATTCTTGGATAGCATGATAAAGGGAGAAAGAGAATGGACTGTATATAGGTGACAGACGGAATGAAAAAGGAAAGAATGAGTTGGGACAGGTATAGGTTGCCATGCCACGAATTGTGCACTTAGGTTAAAAAAAATGCACCTAAAACCCATTTATCCCTTTTTGTCCTTTTTGAAAAAAGTAAAATTCCTATCACTATCAGCATGGATTTGTTTAATAATCTTTTAGTAAAAACAACCCTTGATAATATCACTACATCTTTAGAATAACATCAGAATTCAAAATCACAAGTAAATTACAATATACAAGAAAAGAAGTGAAGAAAAAAAACCTCCAACTACTTTATGACTGTATTTTTATATCTATTTATATTGATCAATAATTTTTCATTATTTAGAAGAGTTAGTTCATTTATGCTAGGGGTTTATTCCATACGACCACCATTAGTCATGGATAACTCTCTTTTTATGACGAAAGTTGAGAAATTCCCAATATGTTTTCCGTACTTATACTTTTTTGCGATATCACATATATCTCCTTGAAATATAGATAAATAACAAGATAATTTTTATACAATATTGCATAATCAAATTATAATTTTGTAATATCGTTAAAAAGCACAAGTATGGAGAACATCAAGGTAATTTTCTCAACTTTCGTCACTAAGTAAGGTTATCCATGACTAATGGTGGCCTTATGAAAAAAAGACTCATTCCTGCTAATATTTTGAGAAAACCCTCAACTTCGAAATTATCTGAACAACTTTTTGATAGTGACATTTGGGACGAGAAAAGGAGAGAAGAATATTTTGGCATCTTTGAAGGCACGGGTGGAACTAGAGGGGTGCTGGCAGGGGCCATGCCCCCACTAAATTGCAAAAAAGAAATCTTTTGATTAATTAAATTTTAAAGCCATTTTTTGCAATTGCGTGAGAAAACCCTCAACTTCGAAATTATCTGAACAACTTTTCGATAGCGACATTTGGGACGAGAGAATGAGAGAAGAATATTTTGTTCGGATTCACAATTATAGCATCTTTGATGGCAGGGGCGGAACTAGAGGGGGGCAGGCCACTAAATTGCAAAAAAGAAATCCTTTTTGATTAATTAAATTTTAAAGCCATTTCTTGCAATTGCGCCCCCCACCCCCATCTCTCAAAAAAAATTTTTTTTCTTTCTTTCTTTGAAGGCCCAAATAATTGTGAAGGTGTGGACAATCTCAACCGTTCATATCATAGAGTCCCATGATCACACACCATCCAATGTGACATGACCCACTTTACACTCCAATAACTGGAATATGATAAACCCCTTTGATCAATCTAAATATGCAATGATATGGATTGGATTCCACATTAATTAGAATATTATGAGAACAAAATCACCCCCTATTCCACAATAGGCGCCATTATTAGAAACTTAAAACTTTACTAGCCATCCAAATTCATGGAGGAACCAAATCAAATCAATATGACAAGGTCCACCCACGGTACAAACATTCAATATGATAACCCCTATCATGGATAGAGATTACACAGGAAACTCACAAAACCTACCAATTGAAACATCTGAAACAATAGCAGCCCTCTTCCACAGTAGGGCACATCAAAACAACAGGTCAACAGCTAATCAAACATTCAAATCCATGCAATCATCCACATTGATCAATAGGAGAAAGGCCCATCATCCAGCACTCTTATCGTAACCCCCCTCGTTGATTTTATGAGCGGTCTTTGATCCATCCATTCAATATGATAAGGCCCACCATTGATAAAGATCCTACCCCCCCCCCCCCCCCCCAAAAAAAAAAAAAAAAAAAAAGGCCTTCATAAGCCTTTATTGAATTTCCACCGTAGAATCTCTACTGTTCAAACATATGAATCTAGGCACTCCTATCATATCATAACCTAATAAAATGGCACGGCTAATGCTAATATATTCATAGTTGAGTGGTGTTGGCACCTTAATTTCATACACATAGTAAAAATTTCGTACTTAGTCCTCAAGTTGAGTAGCACTCTTAGACCAGTAGCCGGGCATAACTACATGTGTGTCTTTTGAAATTTGAAAAATAAGTCATCCTGGTATGGTCGGTCAAGAAATTTTAGGTGTAAACATGAAATATTCAAAGATAATAGAATGCAGTCAAAGGTCAAAGGTCAAGAAAAAGAGAGGTAATGTGTAGATACGTCTGCCTGCTTGCATTAGTTCAGACTACATTATATCTGGCTTGGCCATGTTCTTAAGCTATATAAGTCTTTGTTTGCAGGGATTGCATACTTATTCATGTGCTATCTAACCATTTATTTCTTTGAATCTAATGACTTTAATCAGCCTTTCAAGGGAATTGTTCGCACTATATGTTTATAAATAAGAGAGGTAATGTTACAAAATTACACATTTGACTTTCATATTAATAAAAATGTCAGACTATTTACCATTTTAAACCAAAAGCTTCGGGTCAAGCTTGTAACTTACTTCTTTTTTTTTTCTCCTCTCTCCCTTTCTCACATACAGGAATGTAGACTCTAGCACCAACCTAGGATTGATTTGTCAAGTGCAATTATAGATTAGTTGAACATACACTTCAACTATAGGCTTAAGCCAACCCCTTTAAACCACTGCATGTATTGAAAAAGATTGTTCAACCACCTCGAAAAAAAAAAGAAGAAGACTGTTAGAGAATAGGGAGGTTACTCAAAGGGTGGTCGAAATGACTCACATCTTTAAATGTACTATTACTAGTACAAGTAATAGTAGTAAAGTGCTAAACTTAAGATATGCAAGTCTAAAAAGCATATATTCTATAAACAAAGAGTGATTATAGAAGTCAAGTCAGGTCAAGTTATATAAAAGCATACAATTTGGGACCACCTCATGACTTTTTGAACCATCCAAAAGATGCAATTTCCGTGTTATGGGGTCCAAGTTTCAATTTGGACATCACCATTGGATTAGGCAGGTCATAAGAAAGCGATTAAATCTCATATATGGACGTCACGCTTTCACTTAAGGGGGTGTTTGGATAAAGGTAGAATATAATATGATCAAACTTGAATATTGTAAGATTTTATTATCACATAATAAAATAGTATCATATTATAATATTATGTCATTTATGGTGTTTGGCAATTCTACAAATTTCAATATATATTTCAAGTGTTTGGCTATCTATAACATTTTCACTAGATGATGCATTGAAACAATAAATGAATAAAAAACGTGAATGATTGACCCAGTGGGAACCCACTAACTAGTAGTCACACTACAATGATTTAATATTAGTAACCACAGTAGGGCCCATTTAATTAGAAAACCATTAAACTAAATGGTAAAAATCACGAGCAATAATGTTTAATCAATGTGGGTCCACCAAATGCTAATAACCATAAATGTAATACATCCAATGGTGATTATAACGGAGAACCCTATGAGTGTTGAACATCATTGAGGAATTCATCTATGAGAAATAAATGTAAAACTCATTTGATGTTAATAATCACATTAACCAAGCTAATTATAGTAATCACAAGGGGGCATTAAACAATATGATTCATTTAATGATGGCAAACTAGTAATTAGTCCTACAATCCAATATTGGTAATTAGTATAGGACCCATCTAAAGTTAGTAGTACGGGACCCACATAATGTTGGTAATCGTAGTAGAAATTACCTAATGTGATATTTGTAGGACCCACCTAATATGACAGGGCTATGGGACCCACATAAAATTTATAAACACTAAAGGGCTCATCTAATATTGACTCATTGCAAGATTCCTATAGAAACAATCAATATTTAAAAAAATTGCAGTGGGCCAAACCCTTGTTTTGGTTAGTTGTCTGAATGAAATATAGTTTTATACAACATATAGTTGAATATTATAACATGAAGGTTTTGTAAGAAAATGAGATATTGTATAATACCTTCTAAGTTATCCAAACACCTAGTTTTTAGGTGGGTAGATTATATTCTAAACTATGATATAATATAGCAAAATCTTTTAGAATATATGGTTTCTAAACACCCCCTTCATGTATTATAAGAATTATCAAATGCTTGATTAGAAGCTTTTGAGAAAAGCTACCAAATTGTAACTGTCCAATCCAAAGTGAAAATCCTATTGAAGAAAAATCTTATTAATAATGGATGGACTGAATTTTTTATCCTTAAAACAAGAGTTTGTGATGAAAAAAATCCTGATTTAGGAACAACAATTATTAGCTATAAATGTAACCATGTTATCCTTGATTATCACTTTGATGAAGGCAGATCTTGAGTCAAATGAGCTGCAGTATAGTGTGAAAAGGTGATCCCATGTATGTAGATTTAATTTGAGCTCACTTGACCATATCAATAAGATAAAAGTCCATCACTTACCTTACATAATCTTTGTAATTAGTTTGAGAACCAAAATAAAGGTCATTAGTAATAGGCCTGGAGGGGCTCCTCAAGTGCGCTACTGAGTGCACATTAATGTGCGCTCAGGTGGCACCTAACCATTGGATGGGAAGTCAAAGGGCAGAGTTGATGGGCTTGTGATCTAGCAATAAGTTGCCCACTACACTTTCAACTACATCCTCAGACTAATAAAAAAGGTAGGTAATAAGTGGATATCTTGGTCCACTAGGAGGGGTGCTCATGGGTTGGGCCAAAATCGGACCTTAGGTTTTTGTGCTCAGATTGAGCCTTAATACAAAATTTGAACACATATAATATTTGGGCCGAGCTTGGTTAATAGATATAGAAAGCTCGAAGCCCTCCTTAGCCTGAACAAGAGATATAGCTATGAATAACATGTTTTCTTGATCTTCATTATTAGTATTCATTATGCTTTAATCATGCTTGTGCCCGACTGATTAAAATGGTCTAGCACGGCCTAACACATTTGTGGCAGGTTGGGCTCGGCCAAGCACTTATGACTTGAGCCGGGCTTTGGATGTATATATATATATATGAGAAATATTCAAGTGCATCCATCCCTCGTAATTTTGGTGAGAGACACTCCCCTTTTGGACATAGGACTTCCCTTTTTGTACTTAACACTCCCCAAAAAGGGAGTGTCCCTCACCATTTTGGTGAGAGATGAATGCACTTGAATAATTATATATATATATATAAATGTGTTTCTAAAGTCGGGCCATGTTGAGACATATCCCCGTCTAGTAGGGGTTAAAATAAAATCTATCCAATAGGGGGTTATAAATAAAATAGTGATGAGGGGAGGGAGGGTGTTTATTTAATTAAGCCAAACATGAGGGGGTAAGAGCAAAATACAAGAGGACTATTTTTCACAAATGCTATGGAGACAGAAAAGTCAACCCAGGACTGAGGGAGGAAGTCTGGGTTTGTGGGCTGTCTACCCTTTTCTTCTCTACACCTTCTAAAAAAGTTGGGGGAATCCAACACCGAGGAATCCTCCCATTTCCTTTTCTTTTTTCCCCCACTTTTTCATTATTATTTGATTGTTGGAAAGGAATTACATGTTCCTTTGATTTTGCTTTCTGTGTATTCAAAGAAGAATAAGAAGAAAAAGGATTGTTGCTTCCTTCTTTTACTCTTTCTTCTGTAGAGAAGATTGATACATAGGTGAGGATTTTATTCTGAAAATACCCAGTTGCTTCTTTTTTGGATTTTTTTTTTTGCTTTTTTTTTTTTTTAATGATGTTTCGATTTGATTTTGGTTTTGATGCAGCGCTGGAATTGGTGAGGAAATCAAGGTTTCTAAGGTGGGTTTTCTGTATAAAAGGAAAAGAAATCAAGGAATAAAACCCAGTTGGGTCTTTAGTTTCTTTGGGGCTTTTGTGGGTTGCTTTTTCTTTTTTGTGTATGTGATTGGTTTTTTGGTTTTGATGAGCAGGTTCTGGAATTGGTTGAAGAAATCAAGGTTTCTAAGGTGAGTTGAAAAAAGGAAAAAAGCAAAAAAGTAGTAGTTGGGTCTTTTGCTTCTTTTGGGCTTTTGGGTTTATTTTATATTGTTCATTTTGTTTCTGAATTTTGGATTTTTGTTGGTTTTGATGAAGCAGGTTGTAGAATTCATAGGGAAATCACGGTTTCTGAGGCGGGTTTTATGCAAAAGAAATACCCAGTATGGGTCTTTGTTTCTTTTGGACTTTTGGGGGGGTGTTATTTTCTTTCTAAATTCTCCATTGGGTTTTTGGTTTGATGAAGCAGGTGTTAGAATTTGTGAAGAAATCGAGGTTTTAAGTGAAAAACTGTTTAGGGCTTTGAAGAAGACTAGGTATATGTTGTGAATTTTGGGAGAGGAATCAAAGGTGGTGTGCAGATGTGTATCGACAGGCTATGCTGTTTCAACGGTGCCTATTCCCAGGTTAGGAGATTCCCCTTCCTTCATTTCTTTGTCTTGTTTTAGTGATGTTTTAGACTTCTTATCTAATCTTACTTTTGTTTCTTTTCTCTGTTTTTGTTGAACTAATTTGATTTTGAATTACTTTTCTTTGGTTGCTGTTTCAGTTTCTTGTTTTAGCAAAGTTATTGGCTGTAAAGTTTCTGTCAAATTTCTTTTATTTTACTCTTTTCTCAATGTTTTCTTGGTATTGACTTCTTGTTTGGGGCAAGGGATTTGGTTTTTGCTTGAATTTATAGTTTTTCTCCCTTTCTCTAGAAAATCACGGGAATGCCCTCTTTTAGAGAAGTTTTATATTGGGTCTGCTCAAGTGACTGGGATTATTGAGAATTTTCTTTGAACATTGGAAAGATTCTGTTTGATTGATTAATGCTATATGTACAGGAGAAATCATCTGGTTTGATTAATTATCTGTTGGTGCTTTACATTTAAGCGATTTAGTTTTGTTGGATTTGTTTCAAAATTAAAGTTTGTTTTGGTTGTTTAGCTTTCAGGAGCTCGCTATGGTAAAGGGAGAAATCATCAGGGGCCGAATAAGATTTCTTATGGATTCAGTCTGGTTAAAGGGAAGGCAAACCATCCAATGGAGGATTATCATGTTGCAAAATTCGTTCAAACAAAAGGACATGAGCTTGGATTGTTTGCTATTTACGATGGACATCTAGGGGATAGCGTGCCGGCTTACTTACAAAAGCATCTATTTTCCAATATCTTGAAGGAGGTGGGTTGATTGATAGAGTTGAAGTGGAATGTACTTACTATAAATCATGAACCCTAACACCACATTGGCCTGTCCGTAATTTCTGCACTTTTATTTGGTGACCTTTTATCAGTACTTGTTTATGGTGATTGAACCAGTGATTTGATGGAATATCATGTGGATGAGCTACGGAATATGTTAGTCATGCGCTTGGTGGTCTACAGATCATAAGGGACGCAAAGTTGATTAAATTTCTAAATTTATGCAAAGGCACACAGTGAATGATATGGTTCACACTTCATAGATATTGGATTCCTAAGAAGTCTGACAACCGTCCACATGGTGACCAGCCAAATCACTTGCATGTTTTCCTTGTATACAATGAAAAATACACTTCATGGAGTTTCCATGGAAGATTACAGATTTACATGTTTACATAAGTTGATATGCCTTTTCTTGTCAAATTATGGGTCTTATCTTATGTTATGGTTATTGTTGTTCTAGGATGAGTTTTGGACCTACCCAGATAGGTCCATTTCAAAAGCCTATGAGAGGACTGACAGGGAAATTCTTTCCCACAATCCAGACTTGGGACGAGGTGGTTCCACTGCTGTCACTGCCATTCTCATAGATGGGCAAAAGTTATGGATAGCCAATGTTGGGGATTCACGTGCAGTTCTTGGAAAAGGTGGACAGGCAATACAGATGACAACTGATCATGAGCCTAGCACAGAGCGTGGGAGCATTGAGAATAGAGGCGGCTTTGTATCAAACATGCCAGGTTCTACATGACCACCTTTCTGAAACTGTTGATTAATTAGTTCTGTTTATAGAATGCTTGATTTCACGTACTAAACTGCCTTTCTGTTACCATTCTATAATTTGTGTGTTTCCTTGCAGCATCTGATTCCAATCCATGCATTTTGTTCCCTTTTAAGCATTTTTGTCATTCATTCCCATGCGCAAGCATCCGTCCCACAATTTAGCCAAACTGGAATAGTTTGTGATCTTTTATTTGCGTTTACATTTTATGGATAACCACTCCTAGTTTTTTGAAAATTCTAGCCATACTCTCTCTCTCTCTGCCTCTTTCTGTCTCTTTGATTCAAATCCTAGGGTTAGGATTTGGATCATAGATGCCGCAGCACAATGAGGGTTTCTGCAGAAACAATCACGCGATAAAGATCACTCTTCAACTATGATGCATGGATACTTCAAAATGGACAACGTGTCGTATCGTATCCGATACTTCACTTTTTTATGTGTAAAATCCGTGTCCCTATTGTGTCTACGACGTGTCATTGCCGTATCCATGCCGTATCCGTGCCTCATAGCTCTCCAATGATAAATCCCACGAAGGAAAAATTCTATTAACTCCAAATCTGAGATTATTAATCTCTACAATGCCATATATATAGTAAAAGAAAACCTAATCAAACTAGGAAACAAGATAAGAATCCTACCCAAATTAGAAACCTAATCCTAATTACAACTATTAAATAAAATTAGAAAAATAATGAAATAAGAAAAATCTTTAGATTTCCTTGGGTCCCACATATGGCCCACGAGTCTGTCTCCAATGGTATATTGGTGCTGTTGCATCATTCTTTCTAGGTTGTAAAAGAGTTTGACCTTGAACTCGGTATTTCTTGAAATTGCTTTTGTAGACAGTGTACTTGAAGTGCTTCCTTGGTGGGGTGAGTTCTTAATCCTATATTCGGTGGTTCCAGTTTCATTGGATGGAGTGTGATTTGCTTTCCACCGTGCATGAATGTATGTGTTATTGCGCATGCCATTAGTTCCATTCTTGTCGTACATCCATGGTCGACCTAATCGAATATCACTACTATCCATCGGTTGGAGTCTCTGATGTTGGGCTTCACTTGGAACAGGTCAGTGGACCAGAGATTAACTTGAACTAGGCCTGTGATGGACTTGGTCCCAAACTTGGGTTAGGTGTGGCTAGCATGTGTATAGTGGACACGTGTGGGATGTTCTTTCTTTTCATTTTCTTTTCGATTGATACTGTGCAGAAAGAAGTTAAAAGAAATAGGGCTCTTTTTTTTTCCTTACTGAGATGGAAATTGGAGAAAGGCGAAGAGGCATTGGTGCTCGGCGACACATCAACGACGCTGCTCCTCGACGATGTGGTGGCGGCGGTGGTGTGACGATGGTGTGAAGCAGCAAGCAAGTATGCTTCTGAACTCAGTGCTCCTCCTTGCTCTCTCGTTCTTCTGCTTCTCATATATATATATATTCTTTCGAGTTTGGGGGTGCTGAGGGGTTATAGGCTTGAAGATCGACTGGGGTTCGGTTGAGATGGGATGGGTCAGAGACAGTGTTGGTTTGGGTTTGATAGATGGTCGACGGCGGCAGCCAAGGATGAAAATAGTGGTAGCGGCGGGCGTATAAATACTTGTATCGCTATATAAATAGAAAATAATAGTAATGATAATTTCTTTTTCACATATATTTATGTTGCTTAGTTATGCTGACTTAGAATCTAATGAATGCTCATTAAAAAAAAAAAAAAACCTATTTCATGAAGTTGAGACTTAAGACTTAAGAGTACATACAAAAAAGAATACCTCTACCAAAGGGGTGTCTAATATGACGTACCTAGAGAAGAACCCGAAAAACTTTCTGTATTGACTGTAATTCGACGAGATTATGTGTTTTTTGGTGTTCTTTTAAACATAAAAGAGAAAGAGTGTTACGTAGAAATGTTATTTGGAGAGAAGAAAAAAATAAATAAGTCTTATTATGCGTATTAAAAATTTTAGAAAGTAGAAATCTGTCTCACTTCGTAGTGGCTGCTAGGGATGTGAGTGGCACTAAATGGCATTTTGACCGCTACGCCCAATATAGTGGCCGCTATTTTGATCCATGGTGATAGGGATGTAAGATGGGTTTAGGGTTTTGGAGGGGTTCCGGTAAAGTCCGAAAGGGGGTTTCAGTGTTCGGTGGTCACGATGGGAATGGGGTTCGGAAAGGGGATGGGTTTGGATTCGATGGTGGGGCTGTTAGGGTTTTGGGGAATTGGGGCTTAGGGAGGGCGGCGATTTGGGGACCTGGTTGGGGTTTTGCAGAGATGGGGGGGAGACGTAGGTTTAAGGTAGGAAAAAGGACTGTGGGTAGTTTTTTTTTTATGGACGAGGAATAGATGGTAATCACGTCGATCAATCGAGGATTGCTCGGCTCTAATACCAATTGATGCAAATCCTAGGATTGGGATTTGGATTGTAGGTGCCGCAGCACTAAGGGTTTCCGCGGAAACAATCACACGATGAAAACCTCTCTCCAACGATAAATCCCATGTGGGAAAAATTCTATTAACTCCAAATATGAGATTATTAATCTCTAGAATGCCATATATATAGTAAAAGAAACCTAGGGGCTAACAAACAACCTAATCAAACTAGGAAACAAGATAAGAACCCTACCCAAATTAGAAACCTAATCCTAATTACAACTGTTAAATAAAATTAGAAAAATAATGAAATAAGAAAACTCTAGATTTCCTTGTGTCCCACATATGGTCCACGAGTCTGTCTCCAATGGTATATCAGTGTTGCTGCATCTCTCTCTCTTCCTGAAATCTTTTTTTGTCCAATCTGTTAAAGCCTTAGCAATTGCCATCGACCCACCAAAATGGTGATTTTATTGCGAATGTTGGGTTCAATGGAGATGCTTTTTCTTGGATTAAATCTATTATGCCTTTTGTGGATAAGTAGCCTTTTAACTGAGTTTTTTTTTTTTTTTTTTTTTTTTTTGTGATTATATTAACTGATGTCTTTTGTGAATTGAGATGGTTCCATCCAAGGATTTTTTATGCAATCCAAAGCTTGGAGAACCAAAAGGGGGGCCCAAGTGGACCCTCCACTTGTGCCCTAATGGGTTTGTGATTGCATAAGTTGATTTCATTGAGTATATTCTGATTTTCAAGTTGGATTGCTGTTAGTTAGGTTCCAGTCCGAAATTATACTTCAAGTTTGGAGCTGATCTCATGTTGAATAAGAGTCCAAGTTATTAGTCTAATGTGTCAAGAGATGACTTGTTAAGAGTCAAAGAGTCCTAGTGTGAAGAGTTCTTGAGAGATTTTGTGGTTTTTTTAAATTGGGAAACAAGTCTCTAAGTGGTCTATTCCTGCTGTGAAGGGTATTTGTTCCGTGTTATCCCGCGAAAGTAAAAAACCTAGATATCAGTGATTTATAACATCGATTTGGCCCTTGACTCGGTTGAGTCAAGTCATTTGACTGGGCCGTGTTGGGCCGAGTGGGTTTGAAGTCCCTTTTCTGCATTTGTTTTCTTCATTTTTATAATCTGTGTGATAGGTCTCACTGGAGCACTCTGTTTCTCTTCCTTTTTCCATCTCTTCCCTTTGTTTCAAGATTAAGGGTTTCCAATCTTCTCTTCTACTGCATCTTTGTGACAACTTCATTGTCTGCATCTTTGTAATAGGGCTGATATAGCAAAGGAAGAATCTTGCTCTCACCATGATGCAATCTAGGGTTAGGATCGCAAGTGCCGGAGCACAATTAGGGTTTCCACAGGAATAATCACACGATGAAGATACTCTCCAACGATAAACCCACAAAAGGGAAAAGTTTTATTAACTCGAAACCTGAGATTATTAATCTCTACAATGCCATATATATAATAAGAGAAACTTAGAGGGCTAAGAAATCAATCCTAATCAAACTGAGAAACCAAATGATAATCCTATCCAAATTAGAAACTAATCCTAATTACAATCTTTGTTAAAATTAATACTAATTAAAAATCAGAATTTCATGGGTCCCACGTTGCCCACGAGTGTATCTCACGGAGACTGTTTGGGGGAAGGGTCAATCTTAAATATTTGGGTGCACAAGCAAGATTTGGATCCTTAATTATTCAGGCTTGTGAAAGGCTTGGATGGTGCATAAACAAGGGTGCACTGGTGCACAAGCAAGGATGCAGCAGCAGCTCACAAGCCAAAACCAAATTCCCATAAATATGGCGTGTTCGAGGCACAAAATGGGAAAGACACGAGACTTTCCAAATAGTGAAGAAGAAACTCTAGCAAATTGTTTACAAATATTTTTGGTCACTTTCGTATAAGTTCAAGAATATAATTTTGTGATCATGGCCAGGTCGACAAATCTTAAGAAAATGAAAACGTTGCAATCTTTTAGCAGAATTATTATTTTAATTTTTGATCCATATACATGCCTGTGCTTTAAGTACGGTGGTCATGTTAGTAGGTAAGTGAAGTGAATAAATCCATTGTACCTTAATTCCTGCATCAATTGCTTTACTCCTTTTGTTTTTTGCTAAATTGCAAAAGAAAATATTAGAGAAGAAAGGGGCTTTCAAAAAACAGCCCCTCCAAAAAGAATACATAGAAGATTCACAAAGAGAAGAGACTATACAATATCACGCAGCAAGCTACGAACAGGAACTATAGGAGGCATAGCCAACCAAAACAAATACTATAGCAGAGAGCAATATGGCAGAGGGCTCCGGGCATGATCAGATATGATTGTTCAAATGACCGGTGGTGAGTTTTGACACCTTAAAAGGATGAAGAAAACTTTGGACAGATTGGATGATCCTTGTTGATCGATCCTTCCTCCTCTTTATAATATTTCCAGCCTTAATTAAGGCAAATACAGAAGATTACAATCTATATATATGTAAAGTATATATGTTACAATCTTTGTACACGGAAAGAGAATTATATAGCATTAAAAAAAATAAAAATAACATACACAGCTTCATGCTTGGATTTGGTCAACAAAAATACACACACACAGAGAGCTGGATTTGGTCAACTAATGAGATCCCACATGCTGCATATTGTCACGACCCAAATTCCGGAGCCCTGTTGGATTTCCGGATCGTGATAACTTGGCAACATTTATCATACATTCATCAAATAATTTCCATAAGGAATCAGGCATTTAGATCAACCTATAATTTCAATTAACTTTATAAAAGTCAAATGGCATTCATAATCACTTAATAAGCAAAATTCCATATTCTGGCTCATAATAAAGATGTCCTTAAAGCATTTAAATAAAATTCTCTAAACAAGGGCTAATCCCCTTATCCACTAATTTAACTTTTCTCGTTCTCTCCTATCAGCCACGCATGTCGAAATCTACGTGCTGAGCATCGTTCTGCTCTGTCCCACCCGCAACATGATTACCTGAAGGGGTAACACAATATCACTATTAGTGGTGAATGAATTCTCCTAATTACCAACATAGCATTTTTTTACAATATCACATAACATACAATTCTATTTTAACAAATTAAACATGACCCATGCACATTACCACGCCACCAAGGCTTGTCGTATACATGTATACCGGTCACCATGACTCTGTCTCATCAGACACGTCCACTAAGGACCAGCTGCTATAACGGCCACCATGGCCCGAAGCCATCAATCATCTGGACCCAAAGTCCAACATCCTACGTCTGGGATCTCACAATCACATATCAACCAGAACATAAACAACAATTAATATAAATAAGCACATGCATAACAGCGTGGGCCCAACCTTAACACCATTCAGATTGATCCTTTCCCCCATCTAAGCATAATTGGTATTGATTTGTATAGGGGTGACCCACATTCAACATTAATTATTCACTGTCCGTATAATTAATCACAGTCTACATAATTAATCACAATCATATAATTAATCACAGTCTACATAAATCTTGATCCATCTAAGTAGTAAGGTTAAATTTGTAAATATATGCACAGTTCAGGGTTGTTTCCCTTAACAAGTTCCACCCATATCCATACAGTATATAGAGATGTATATTATCTCATGCCTGAACACAATGGTATGACTTGATGTCTTTGGTCGCCCAAGGCTGAAGTATCATAACAATGGATCTGATTCATTATCAGACCATTCTCTGGGGCCCACAACTCCCAAAACAGATTTCTAAAATATCCATAAGAAGTCATGCCTGGGTTATTTGCATCCACTGGACAGTGGGTCCCACTGTTCCAATACCTCAGATCCCCTACTCCCTAGGATCGCCCAGGGATTCTCTAAAAGATGTGTGGTCCTGATCTCCGATCAGGTCCACTGATGGGTCCCACAATAGCTGTCGACCTTCAGCCCTGTTTTCATCAAACTGATGCCTGTAACATTAAAAACAAGTGGATAGTGGCCCAAACGGGGCCCACCTCACATGGGTCCAAGTCCATCTTGGTTGACCATGGGTCTGCCTCCCACCCTATGGCCCAGATCATTCAGACAGTGGGCCAGGGGGTCCCACAACTCTCTATCGTCAATTCCTATCATTGACGCCAGTCTCTGTTTCAGCAGATTTGCAAGCCTATTCAATGGATGTTCAGGGATTTTTATTCCAGATTATTGGTATCATACAAACAGAGCCATTCCTACACAATTCCTTGGCTCCAAAACAGATTTCAAATCTATTCCATGGTTACAGACAATCACTGTATACTTATCAATACAGGATAATTGAATCATACTCCATTATCAATCATCTTGATTGAACCATTTAAATAATTAGGAAGATCCACTCACCTCCGGTACGTGATTGTTGCGTTCCCGATGTGAGGGTGTGAATAGGACATCCGTCGATCGCACCTTCACTGGTTGTCTTCTTCTTCTCCTGGATTCCAGCCCAACAATATTCTCCTCTCAGATTTTCTCTCAAAGGAAAGAAGGGGAACTATTGACTGCTACTACTAGGGTCGATGGTTGTTTAAATATACAAGGATGAGATAGAGTCCTAATCTTTCTCTTATATTTCTAATTAGAGTTGCTATACAACTCCTATTCTTTCCAAAAACCATATACGTGAAACACCTTCTAATTCAATAATAAGAAATCAATTAAGGCCCTACCTGGGCCAAACAAATCCTGGGGCCCAGGTAACTCAGGATATTACACATATAGCATGGGGCTTATGTGCATGGGCTTTGTGGGCCACTGGGCCAGCTGGTGTTAACAAGTTTGAGCCTGAAGCGGTCAAGAATCACACCCCTGAAAGGCCTGAGGACTCAGCTAAGAGTGATTGCAGCCTACTCCTTAATGGTCAAAATGGCTTTTGTCCCTGGAGTAAAGTCTGTGTATCAGATTATTTCTAGTCCTCCAAATAGATTGGATTGAGATCAGCATAAGCGCACCAATAGCGAGGGAATAAAACTTTCAGCTATCTGCTGAGAGCTTTCTCTAAAGCACTGCCACTGAGTAGCAAGGCTAGCGAGAAAGACCTGCAATTTGAACAAACCAATCCCATATGTTTGAAGCAAATTAGCACTTGAAGAAGAGATGATCTTCAATATTCTTCCTGCTGAAGAATAAGAAGGCAGCCAGAGGCTGTCTGAATACCAACACTTGACCCAAACAGAGGTTGGATTTTTCATATGAAACAAGCACCTGGCAACACAGGCTGTATCAGGTTGCATTATGCTATTCCACACCAGTTGGTACCAAGGTTGCCTAGTGCCGTGTGAACGAATCAACTTCGAAGCATTTTTGAGTGAAAGGTCCCCACTAGTAGCCTTGCTCCAAACAAGAGTCAGAATTCAGTAAGTTAGGTGGGGGTAGATTGGAAATGTCCTGCATTAAACATAACCTGATATCTTGAGGAACAGAATCTGGGACGACCCAGAGGCCATTAACAGTTAGATTGCAGACTATCTGAGGAGCTGAGGTTATGAAGAGGGAAGAAGACAGCAAGAGGCAATTTGGTCACCCACTTATCATACCACAGACTTGCAGATTTACCGTTTCCCATTACCCATCTACTGCATTGGACAAGAAATTGAGCCACTGACCTGACTTTCCTCTATAAAAAAGAACCAACAGAAGGAGAAATTGGGGACCAAATTTGGTCTTTCGCTGTATCATGACCTGAGCAAAGAGGCCCAAATAGAATTTGAAGACGTTGCATCCACCCCTGAAGAACCATGCAAGCCATGTTCATCTCTGAGATACTCCAGATACACAGCGCTCCCCTCCTTCTAGGGTAAACAATAGTCTTCCAATTGATGAGAGGTTGGTTTTAAGATTTCAGCTGAAGCAGACCACAGGAAGTTCCTCTTAGTTTTTTCAAGCCTTACAAATAGATTTAGGAAGAGGGAAGTCAGAGATGTGCAGATCCATGCTTAATGAGGATTAGGCGACCTTAAGTTGACAATTAAGGGCTAGCAATGCACTAGGCTTATTCTTAATATGAGGTATGTTTCTAGAGGATTGGTAAAAGTTGGAGCTGAAAGTTAAAACTAAAACTTATGGGGCTTTTACTGTGTAATTACTGTCATTTTTATTGGTATAATTTTGTTATACCATTGTTCTGTCGTCCCCCATTTTGTTGTGGTTGGGTTTCTTGTTTGTTTGTAATCCTTCTCTGTTAATGTAAATTGCCATTTACTATTAAAAAAATGGATTTAATCGTCGGAGAAGATCAATCTGGAGCTTCAATTTGTTACTTTACTCCCTGGTGTAGGTCCCATGGGGAGTGGAATTAGAAATATACATCTTTGCGAAATCATGAGGAGTCGAAATTGAAGTCTGAAAGTGCGATGAACAAAAGTGAATGGAGAAAGGAGATGAAAGTTAAGTCAACTATGAAAATGACAGCGGTGGGGATTGCAATCACAGACCCATGAATTGAAACGCCAAGGGAGATGAGATTGATGCTCACTCCAGCAAATTCACTGCATACAAATAGGCAACAATGAAAGCGAAAGGAACTAGCAACAAGATCGCCGAAGAACGAAATGCAATCTCAACTGCCCTCACATAAATCAAAGCAATCAAATGGGTGTGAATTTCCTTGCATGGATGTTTACATCAAAGTAAACAAGAAACTAACCGGAGATTCTGAGTCTGCACTAAGCTCCAGTAGACCTAATACCCCCTTGCACACATCAAGAAATAATATGTCAAGAAAGAGAAATTTTGGGTTGAAGGGATCTTTGTCTTCAAGTCCTCTTCCAAAATCGCCCATGGAAACTGGTTAACCATTGATGGAAAGGCTTCATGGGAAATCTAGAAATCTCTTAACTCTCCTCTTCAAAAGGAAAAACAGTGCTTGCTTATAGCATTCCTTGGGCCTTGGTGGCACCCGAGGTACCTTCTGGGCCTATTGCACCTAAGCATAGTTGTCAATACCCCTTCGTTTCGGCCATGCTACCGAAACGAAAACCATTCAATAAATTCTCAGTTTAAATCTCGGTTGATTTCGGCTAAACTCGATGATTTCACCCAAAATCAATGGATTTTGGCTGAAATCTGAAATCCCCTTTTCGTCTGTAAAAAAAAAAAAAAACACTTTTCCTCAGATGAAGAAAAAACACCAAAAAAAGGAGAAGATGAAGAGGATTGCAATTACAGGGAAAGAAGAGGGGAAAAGTGAAAACCGAAGGGACCGCACCTGACTACTCGTGGCCGCTACTACAGTGCTGCCGGCGCTGAAAAAGGTTTATGAGTCTGGAAAGTTCTCTGGCAGGGATGAAGAGAAGAAAAGTCAAATGACTTTTTAAAACGGTTTTGCCCCCTCCTTT